>JANJYP010030834.1:0-13766 GCA_024605115.1 Rastrelliger brachysoma
TTTTTTTTTTCTACAGACTTTACAGATCGTGATGCACAGGTGAGCAACTGCTAAATATTATGACCGTATTTGCTGAATATATAAATATATTCAGCATATGATTTCTATAACACTGAAAATATTTGCATTAAAAGGTGTTGTTTTATTCTGTAATATTTATACAAATCACATAAATACTGCAATTTAGAGTTCAAATGTTGCATATTAGGAGGTGATCATTTACCTTGCTTTGCAAAAATTGAAAAAAAAAATTATCATATAGAAAATGTGGGTGGCCAATTGTGACAGACTGGTATTAATTCTAAAATACATAATTATGTAGAAAAATGTTGACTGATTATAAAANTGTGACAGACTGGTATTAATTCTAAAAATACATAATTATGTAGAAAAATGTTGACTGATTATAAAAGAAAAAAAATGCATGATGACACCTCCACTTTTTTTTTTTCCTTTCCGTTTTTAGAGACATGGCAGCGACATTAGCATTGGTCATTAGTGGCAGACACATCCATGGAGTGTCGAATACAGAGGCTCATACGCAGACCCTATTTGGTTACCTATGTGACAGGCTTGTTCAGGACACCAGAAACAGCTGTCCTGGCCTGTGTGAGCCGAAATAATTAGGCCTGTCATCTCAGTGCTCTGATTTCCCCTTCAGCCCGCTCCACAAAATGCTAATATTTTGCTTTCATTGTCACATTCACCTTGACACGGATATTGCCTTGGTGCATAACTGGATGAGATGACTCTAAATTTGCATTGTTCGTTCTAATAAATTTGCTTCCTCTGTACCTCATGGCAGGACCCATCAGATAAAGTCTCCCGGAGTGTCATCAATCATGGCCCAGGCTGACAGACGGCTTTCGCCTTCATTTGTTACATAGAGGAACATGCTTAATTATTTGTACTGTAATTAGTTGGGAAAATGTCAGGAAATGTCAACTCTCTGTTCGCTGTGGAAGGGCTCTGCTTGAAAGCCACAATGACTGAAGTGTCATTAATGCCACGTAACAAGACGAGGATCAGCTGGGGGAAGAGAAGGGGGGTGGTGGGGGGCTTCTTAGAATGTAATCATGGAGAGAGTTAGAGGGAGACACAAATCAGTGCTGCTAGCTAGCATGATGGGCATCTTATTAGCCAAGCAGCCAGTCAGCTGCATTTTTCAACCACATCTTGTTTCCCCCCGCTTTTCTCACACTGGCACGAAATAAAGGCAGCAAGTGGGGAAAAGAAATGAAGTCAAGTAAACAATTCCGGCTTCCCACTCACTGTCAAACCGGCCGTACTTTGCTATGTTATATTGCCTGTCATAAACAGGCATTATGCCAAATACAAAAAACAATGGAGAGGCTTTCTCGCTTGAGCCCCTGCTAAAAGCAGAACTTTTACAATGCAATTAATAGCAAGTCAAACTGTAACCGCAGAAATGTTATCACTTAAATAGTTAACAGGGTGATTATCTGTCAACACAATAGCAGCTCTGGTCCTTTCCCCTCAAGCCAAGCTCATAATTTCATCACATTTCTTCCTTTTAATTATACAAAACAATTATTTATTGCAAAATTAGAGGACAGAATCATTATATAACCTTCACAGCATATTATATCACTACTAATTATTGCATTCAGCTGCTAGCATCTGTGAAATACATATTTTAGTGCCTATTTGTTTTAGCGACATTTGGCTAATGTGTGTGGACAGGCCACTTGAACACTTATCCAAAAGGCAAGGTAATTTACACTTGTTTGAAAAGGGAGGAGGAGACAATGGGGAGAAAAAAGGGAAATATGACTCCCATAAGGGACATCTTTTGTTTTGGATGAAAATATGTAGCATTATGAGGTCCCGAGAGGGTTTCAGTGGCCATTCGTCTTTTCAAGGCCTCGCAGTGGGAGTGTGGCGGAGCAAGGCTCAGCCCGCTACCTTACCCACCGACAGGCACTGATGGTCATCCAAGAAGCTCCTTAATTAGCCTGCAATCTGGCAACGACCCGTGTTCCTGAGATGTGGCAGCCCTGTTTAAATATGATGCCAGATGCAGTCCCACCTTCAGCATGTCATCTCATTGTCCTAGGAAGCCAGCGGGAGAGAGAGAAAAGGAAGAGAGGGGAGCACAACATCCCACAACGCAGCGTGTGTTGTGGGATGTTGTGTTTATTATGTTGTGCTTATTTTCAGTTTTCTTGTTTCTATTTTGCTATCACTGTCTTTCAGTCAGTGCTCTTGCTTTGGCGCACCCAGCTGAGAGGGAGATATCGCACAGTAGACCTGAGGTGACCTCGACCCTGAGAAGTGATACGATTCAGATTTGAAAGGTTTAAGTTAAGTCCACTCTTAAAGAGGATAGCATACTGAAACATCATCTATGGACGTCCCTATACTTCTGTAACACAACTGTGGCTCGTCTTAGAATCTCAGTGAGGCTTAAGATAATAATAAATGTTATATGTGAACATGCAGCCAGCGTTTATACCAACATCAATAGTTCTTTGCTTGAAGTTTAGATGCATTTCTCCACCTCAGACCATTTCCCCAGGCAGACGCCATGGGGATAAAGAATCAGAAACTCAGAAACCATATTCAGAAAACACATTAAATCCAACTGAGTTTGACCTCCTTTTACACAGACATAGTGTAATACTCAATATTAGACTAATCTGCGATTCAATATGTCGAGCAAGAGCGGGCATTATCTAAAACGGTGTAAACATGTCCCAGAGCCGTCTAAGATTCCCCTCTTATAATAGTTTTATTTCACAACATATAAATACTGGATATGGTGTTATACTAACAGCAGCCTCTGTTCAGCTTGTTTGCTCGTGTGCTTCCTCCAGGATTTAGGCCGTCACAGCACGCAACTTTGTGTTGCTGTCCTCATAGTAAATGTGGATAAGCTCAGAGGACTTTTTATAGACCAGTCAGTACAGCTCTTTCATGCTGTTGCTACTACTTTGCATCAAATACTGCGGCATCCACTCGCGCTTACAGATTTTGTACTTAGGATGTGACAAATAATTCCTTTAAAAGGCACAGAATGATAACACAATTGTAGGACAGAAAATGTGTAAATATGTCTACATGTATGCATGTAATTGGCTCACGTTTGAGTAATGTTAGCTTTTTTTTGGATGTTATTTTATTGGTTTAATATTGGTGTAATTCAACAAGCAGTGGTGTTTCTTCTCCTATTTATTACATTACGTAGACAATTATCTTTTCTTTTACAGATTTGGATGGTTGTGTAAATTACCCATACATCACCCATAAGTCACACGGGCTCATCAGTGAGGACAAATAGCATCAACTCGAATGCAAAGTTTGTATCTTAAAACCTCATTCATTCATTCATTTGTTGCTGCACGCGTGNTGTAGACAATTATCTTTTCTTTTACAGATTTGGATGGTTGTGTAAATTACCCATACATCACCCATAAGTCACACGGGCTCATCAGTGAGGACAAATAGCATCAACTCGAATGCAAAGTTTGTACCTTAAAACCTCATTCATTCATTCATTTGTTGCTGCACGCGTGGAGAGGAGATAATGTAATCAATTTTCAGAAGAAAGAAAGAAAAAAAACAAAAAAGAAAAAAGGAAAGGTGGGGGATCGAATATAACATTAAGGAACATTGAGAAATATCCAATTGTCTGAGCATATGTAAAATGCCAAAGCCTCTTAGAACATTGTATGTCTTTATTCAGTAATACATTATCATGCATATTTCATACGGGGAGATTACTAAAACGGAATTGTGTGTCTTTCTGTTGTATGTCTTTATAATTACACCTTGAAGCCATAGCTGATTTTTTTTTCCTTCCTTTTTCCTCCATATTCATGAAAAGCAGACTTGTAATTTGATAAAGAGAAGCTTGTGTTCTCAACTTCATTCAAACGGCATCATGGCGCCATATTAAAGTGGGCATCTGTGTTCTTGCGGCATTAATCTCTTCAAGCACATTCCAGCTGCTGTGATGTGCGAGAGGGAGATAAGTCTTAAACAGTCTAAAGCTAAGCAAACCAGACAACTCTATTATTGGCTTCATAATTGCTTAATTAAACTTTTGTCACTAATCATTATGAGGGCAATAGAGCTGTTATACAGGCTTTCTGTCGAGCAGGAAAAAAAAATCAATAAACTGTGTTGGGGAGCTGATCCCCTCTATGTCTCCCTCTCTCTCTTTCCCTCTCCCCCCCTCCCCTCTCTCCCTCCCTCCCTCACTCACTCTTTTTGTCCTCCGCAAATGAAATTCATTGCTGCCGGTTAGTGATCTGTAGGTCTGGAGCTCGACTGATATGAGCTGCCATCACCATTTGAATTGAGGGGTATTCAGTAGCACATGAATATGAACAAATGGCAAACATAAATCTCTTGCATGAAGTACACCTTCTATCCCTTTATTATGGAACAATTGACCCATCTAAAATGAATTCTAATGCCAGGGAAAGCATTTAGATTTAAATTACACCGCAGGTCCCCTGGACCACAGAGATGACGGCATAAAAAAGATTAATATGCTAATTATTTTTTCCTCCCCTCTCTTTATTCCTCTTTTCGACATTTGCGTAGGGTTATTGTGAGCCTTGTAAATAAGATGACTGTTTTGTCAAGGAATGACTGCAAGGTTCCCTTCCGTAAAGTATGCTTTAGATCACTGACACGCATCTAGCCGTGGCATTATCTTTATTGTTTTTTTTTATTAGCCAGTTGATTTTTTTTAACCTTCTTGAAGCACTTCATAAACTGTGTGTGTGGATGCGTGTGTTCAATATGCAAATAATTATTTTCTCGCTGCTGACCCAGAAAGTCCATCAGATGGAAGAAGAACATGATGCAGATTGCAGGTTCCTCTATCTCGTCACTCTCTCTCTAACTCCTTCTCTCTGTCCTGTACTCTCTCTCTCTCTATCTGTGGGAATGTTTAGTGTCCCTCCAGAGCAGTCAGAAGTACCCTTAGATAGGCTATTACAGGGGCCACTGTTCATTCCAAGGTTCTGCCAAACGATCAGAGTTTAAATTATGTTGTTTTTCATATCCTTTAATTGGCCTGGCTTTGAAAAACCAACTTTTCGCTTTGAATGTGCCATAGGCAGCCAATTGGCAGGAGCGCAATGAGGGCAAAAGCCTCATTTCATAATTTGTAGGCACTTTAAAGTTGGCTAAGCCTCTGCGGCAAATTGAAAAGTGTCCAAAATGTAAGAAGGGAAAGGGGCTTTTTGACTGTGCGTCACCATGAGAATACTTGACGACATGGTGCAATTCAGTGTGTGCCTTATCTTTGAGAGTGTTATGTGTTGGGGGAAACCTTGGGAGACTTTACCAGCCTTTATCATGCTTTTTACATGACATAGTGACTGCATTGAAGCGAGGTGTAATTTGACACTACTGCTGTGAGTCAAACAAAGTTACTCCATAAGTCATTTATTAGTGCGGCAGTCTTGTGTTTACTCATGTAAACATCACAACATTCCAGCTGGGATTAATGGTGGTGTCGTGTCTTGAAGATATGATGTTTTAGTAATATTGCACTTTACATGGTAGAATAGAACAGAAGGAGTACACTGCTCTTGGCTTTTGTAAATATTTCAGAATAAGTGATAGTAGATAAGCTGATATGATAGGTTCAGCATTCACTTCATTAAAAAGCATTTTTTTAGGGGGGGCAGTGAGCCTTTTTCATCCATGAAGCATGAGCGTGCGTGCTTTTCTCTTGGCATTGGTCTACATTCAAACATGATCAGTTTCACATGGTACAACAAGAGCTACTGTTCCACTCAGGCAAGCAGACAGTAGAGGCCAGACTGCCATCTACAGTTATAGCCATCATAAGAGGATGCAGTTTTACACGTTTTGCTCTGCCTCCTTCACACTGTTGCTTGCACCACTACATGAAACTTTGGAGGTATCCAGCAATACAAGGTGATTAGACTTGTTCAATAACCACCACTGTAAAATTGTATTAATTGATCATTAATTGACAAATATGTGAGATCATAACTGAAAACTTCATGTCATTTAAGATGTCCAAAAAAAAAAAAAAAAAAAAATCAGCATGTCACTGAGATGAAGAAACTGACTTAGTATCCAAAATGTTGAGGAAAACAATGACAAACCATCATGTAGCTTTTAATGACTTTACTGTGGAACACCAATTATTGTATTGCAAAACTCATAATGAGAAATATTAATTATAACAAACTGGAGGGAAAAAGTTACCCATGGTTAGTCTAAAAACGTAAAAAGAAAAAAAAATCATTTAATAAATTAACTTTCCCTGTGTAATGAATGGCATTACTTTCTGCATCTCAGCTGAGAGTGAGAGACTGTGTTAATGAATTTCTCCGAAAGCATCTGAAGACAGACTTAATTACAGAGCCCACAGTTCTTGCATTATTATGCCATATATCCCCAGTTGAATACAATTCAGCAGCTAGATAAACAAATTTCATGGCAGCCTTTATGGCACTACTTTCTGGCCAACCATTGATACCAGTGTTTATTCGCAAGGCTGCATGAAGCGTGGCAGGCATGAAAATGTGGCATTAAAAGTGAAATCCTTCATTTTCATCTCATTAAAAAAAGAAGGGTGGGGGGTGGGGATGAGTAGAATGCAAATACAAAACCATGAGCATGTACAATACTTACAAGTCTTCCATATTCCCACCAATGGTTCATTATGTGGTGAAGTGAATGTATGAGGGAAGATAGAAGTGGTGATGATACACTGTACATGGTGGCCGATTTAAATTGTTGGTTTCTGAATTACAAAATGCTTAGATGATGTTTACACATAAGAAAAAAAAACGTGTTTATTTTTTTTTTTTAATTCACACTCACTCAAATCTAATTTAACTCTTGTTGGATGTCAATTAACTTTATAAAGAACAGGTCATCTTCAGTGTGTCCTCAGAAGTGTAGCATTTCTGCTCTCTGCTGTTTGCTGACCACCTCACGCCCTGGACAAACTAGAACATGAGTGTGCGTATTGTATTTTACAGTACTGTCTGAATGTGTGTGTGTGTGTGTGTGTGCGCGTGTGTGTTCTTGTTTCCAGCTGTGATCCTTTATGCTCAGTTTGCTATCCACTGTGGCCACTGCTTTGCACAAGACACTTCCTTTTCATTTTTGAGTGTGTGTGTGTGTGTGTGTGTGTGTGTGTGTGTGTGTGTGTGTGTGTGTGTGTGTGTGTGNATACCCTGGGTAACACTGAGAACACTGGCGACAGTGCCCACGCCCTGGGGCCCCGCCATGCCTCCTTACACCCTTCATTTTCAGTCTGGGGACTTCAGCCTTCATGTAAATATCTGTTTTTGACTCAAATAATACAACGAGTGTGCGGACAGCTGTATTTTACACAAATCCTATGAAATTACAGGGGAACAAAAGTCCAGAGGAAGGACCGAAGACAATGGTTTTTGTTAAGTGTCTTTCTCTTTCTTTCCAGGTCCGGAATAGTTTAAAATTCTGCGTCAAAATTGACTGAAAAATGATTTATTTTATTTGTGGGTTAACTCTCAACGTGGACAAAATGACCCTGCAATTTGAAACCAAAATAGTTTTAAACTACTATCCAATGATTTAATATTTATTATGGGTGTCAGACATTATCTTCTGTTGTTAATTCAAAAAATAAATACAATTATTAAAATATTTTTATGTATGCAAAACTGACAAAGTAATGAAATAAATCAATATTTTAAGATCATATATTAGCTCAGATGTGTCACGTTAATAACAGCACACTAACAAACTTTTGTTTCTTTCCATTATAGGACATTTATGTAAAGTCAAAGTGAATTGCCTTAAAATGTAAAGGAAAGCAGTAAAGTGCTTCTTTAAAGTACAGTACACACAGCGGAAATCATTTAATAGCATGTTTGTTTCTCCCTTAATCCTTAAGCATTCTTTTAAAAAATGCTCACTCCGTACAGAAACATATAATTGCTAGCTTGGCAGCTCACAAAGGTATACCCAGGTTTTCGGCTTGATAGAAGTAGCCCGGTCAATTAAAATAATTATAGTATTTCTGTGATAACTGCAAGGTCTGGGTATTTTGGAACATTTAGGGATTTGCAGTTGCACATAATTGGAGCTGTGAAGTCCAACTCCTACTTTTCTTATAAAGCAGCTGATTATATGGAGGAGTACACAGTCATTTGGTTAGGGTTAGCTTTAATGCGTGTTTCTCAATCTGTGGGTTGGGACCAAACATGGATCTGGAAATCTGTATCTCAAGGTCTATAAATGCCAGGTGGATGTGTTTCAGGATGACTCTGCATTTAGGTATTGTATCTGTTTGAAGTCACTCCAATTTAGTAAATAACTGAATGTTTCATTAATGTTTAGTTTAAAGGAAAGGCTAAATTAGAATTATTCATAGAAACTATGGATAACAATTATTAACATTAATGCATTTTGTCAAGACTATATGCACATATTGATACAAATTGGGTTTGTGTTTGTTTCCTTTTTTCCAGGGCCAAGTTTTCATGAAAGCAGTTACGTATGATATGTCTTGTGACCTCCTGAAATGTTTGTCTTCATCATCATCATTAAAACCATAACCGCCACCACTGTGATCCACATCATTCATCTTATTTATGTTAATGATCGCCAAACAGGCAGCAACTTGTACTGCCTCCGCCTTTGTGACTTTGCATTCCTCGACAACCAATACAAGCTTCTAGCGGTCCCACTGCAACCAGCCTGGTCCAAGGCCTGGCTCTGTGTTGAGCTATTAGCGCCAGTGGCAAGCCAACCATAACACTAGCCATAGTTGGAGCGATAGCCCCATTTCAGTGTGGGGTCAGCGACTCAGCCATATTGTTAAGATGATTGTTCTGCCAGCCTTCTGTCATGGCTGATGTGGCTGGAGCACTTGGCTTGGTAGCGACTGCCTGGATCCTCGTTGCCTGGAAAGCGGCTTTGCTGTAGGCAGCTCCGAGGCCTTAAAACCCTTATTGTCTATCCTTCCCCCGGCTAGCTCTTTTCTCTCCCTGCTCCCTCTGTAGAATGGTCTGGAGTCAGAGGGATGAAGAGAGCGGGAGGTAGGGAGGGAAGCAAGGAGGAAGGAGCCAAGCACATTCAAGGGCCTAGTCCAATGTATCATGATCAGCATAGGGCTTTCACGGCAGCTACTGCCTGCATCCCAGAGCATTGTTCAGCCCCTTTCTCCCTGGCAGCACTTTCATTTGAACAGAATTTTGACACTGCAGTGGGGAATTCTGCAGATTAAAGGGGACATATTTGGTACACTTCCTTCTTGGCACTTTAATAGCGTTTGGGGGAAGGTGCAAATTTTTAATCAAGGCATTAAGTAGGCATGGGCAGCTGAGATGTTATTTTTCATGCTTTTATTCTTTGTTTTAAATAATATTCACTGAAAATACATTATCTATCCACTCATCCATACATTTATCTTTGTATATATGCATTGTATTTCTATGTGTATACTAGAACATGAAGTGAGACATTTTTTTTCTGTTTTGGTTTCTTTTCTCTCTTTTTTAAAAATGTATCTCTTTAAAGTATATCCTATTTATTAATCATATCTGCACATACATACTATCCAGGCTATAGTGCTGAACCTCTGTTCTGCACATAAGACAATTAAGGAGAAAATGACACCATTAGCAAAGGACGTTCTGTGAGCAGCTTGTTTCATCACATCTATGTAACACGCATATTGTTCCTCTCTCTCTCTCTTCTGTCCTTGCCCTCAGTATGAAAATGCACTTTTCTCTCTGTCAGAACATCATTCTCANTATCTATGTAACACGCATATTGTTCCTCTCTCTCTCTTCTGTCCTTGCCCTCGGTATGAAAATGCACTTTTCTCTCTGTCAGAACATCATTCTCATCCAGGTGTAGTTAACCCTTTCGCGTTCCTCACAGATTGAGCACAACCTTGATACCTCCTCTTTGTGCTCCGCGGAAGAGACAGCCTTGCAACTTGGCTTAAAACGTTGTTGATTGCTCAAATATTTGCATGCCACTGTGTGTGTGTGTGTGTGTGTGTGTGTGTGTGTATGTGTGTGTGTATATCTGTATTATATGTGTGTGAATGCAAGGATTCTTGGAGAGAGTGATTCATTTAGGGGCCCCTCTCCTCTCCTCAGCTGCTCCCTGCCTTCCCCAGTAATTAGCCTAGTGTGGCTGCCACCTCTCGCTGCTCAGTCTGGGAGAGACACTTGACACGGCAGACATCAGAGAGATTTTTCAGGAGGCTCTCCCGGCGCCCCAACAGCTCTTAATTAACCACTTAGGTATCCCCACTCGTTCCCCCGGCCGGCACTTTCCAAATGGTAAGGAGGTTCTGTGCCACGGATCTAAACACCGGGGGAAGCGTGCTATCAAAAGATCTGGATAAATGAAGGCTTGTGTAAATTATTTTTAATGATTCCCTCCTGGCACATCATTATGTTTGTAGTTACACACAGGCACTTCTGAGACGGCTCATCTTCGCTAAGGTCATCAGCAGGACCAACTGTAACTAGCTGCTAGTCTGTAAATGGCTTATTAATTAGTGCTGTGGTTTTACATAGCTGTGAGCTCTGATATATAGTGCAGGGATCGTAATTGTGCGGAATCGAAAATGATGATGATGATGACGGCGATAACACATCTCCAGGCTATTTATGCAAATTGCCTCCTCATATTAGAAAATCATTACCTATCCAAACACTGCAACACTCAGCCTGTGTGAATCACAATGATGGATTTTATGATAATTGCGATTTAATTTTCTCCCACTCCCTCTCTTTCTATTGTCTGTCTGGAGTTTGAAAATAATTTGGTCATTGTGAGTGCTATTAATTCTGTATTAGTTAAAGCTGAATGGATGGGTTTATTCAATTTCCTCTGAACTCAGCAACAAGTCTTCCAAATTAATCGACCAAATAGGTCGTTTCACCGTGCACTGCAGAACCACCCACAGACGCTTCTATCAGCAGTAATCAGCAGGACTACATCATTTTTCTTTTCTTTCCAGAGCCGTTACAAATCACTGTTAAAAAATAATGATGTTAGTGTGGCAATGCTGTGCTAAATGTCTGGTTAGGCTTCAGCACAAAAACACTTAAATCAGGTTTAGGGAAAGACCATGGTTTGAGTAATATATGATGAAATGAACCATGGTGTGGGTTACAATTACTATTTTCTTAAAGTCATGCAACTTGTGCCGTTATGGCAACAGCAAAACACCAAGACAGATAGCTTTTTAAAAATCATCCCAACTCACACTTGGAAACAGTAAGCGAACACTCGCAAGTTAGGATCTAACCAGCCACCCAGCCTGCCCCCTTCAAATATGGAGATTTTATAATCATCNACATGGTGTGGGTTACAATTACTATTTTCTTAAAGTCATGCAACTTGAGCCGTTATGGCAACAGCAAAACACCAAGACAGATAGCTTTTTAAAAATCATCCCAACTCACACTTGGAAACAGTAAGCGAACACTCGCAAGTTAGGATCTAACCAGCAACCCAGCCTGCCCCCTTCAAATATGGAGATTTTATAATCATCATCAGCTGGACTTCACTATAATACAAACACTGGATGGCATCTGTCACTCAAACCGAACTACAGGTCATTTTTGGCTACAGATATCACAACCAATTGTGTCATTTTTCTTTGGAAGAATAAATAATCATCATCTAGTAGAGAAAATCATGTGTTCCTTTTTTTTTCTTGACTAGATATTTTATGAACCTCTAGTTCTGTGATAAAAATTTAGACAAGCAGTTTATATTCTCAATTTTAACACAGTGTAAATGTTTCCATGGCATAAAATACACCATTACAGACTGTTAACTAAAACAGTATATTTAAAAAGTAAGGTATATGGTTATAAATTTATGTTAAATTATATTACAAATATTAAAAACAGAAAGACTTATTAANCACACCATTACAGACTGTTAACTAAAACAGTATATTTAAAAAGTAAGGTATATGGTTATAAATTTATATTAAATTATATTACAAATATTAAAAACAGAAAGACTTATTAAAGTCAAAGATGTGTGGGTTTTGAGAATTACAAACAATGCAGAACACAAAAATGCAACACCAACAGCAAAACAGAGAAATACCATCATAAGATCAACAAGTTCCGGAAGCCAGCAATTAATTTTTAGGAAATTTCAGCTTCCCTGTCCAGCACTGAGAGATGCTTCAACTGGGAGGGTTGAATTTAATTATCTGCCAGGCTCTGCTCTAACAAGTGCTTTGTAGTTCTGCATTCAAATCTCTCTGAAAGTCTTCAGAGAGGCAAAGCCAACTTTGCATTCATGGGGGGGAGCAAATACTACAGCAGCCCTCCATAACCTTGATGAAATGTGCATTTCACCTTAGGCTATGAGCGGGGAACATAAAAACCCTGAATCATTACATTAAAACGGCTTCCTTCCCTGACAACTTTGAAACACAGCCACGGCAGATCAAAAACGGTTAAGTCTTTGGTGTTTTTATTTATTTTAATGTTGTTGTTTTTTTTTTCTGAAAGTTTGAGGTTTACACGGACAGGTCAGTCGACAGCAGGAAAAGAGCACAGTTTTAAAAATATAAAATCAAAACAGATCTGTCGTGCTTTTACACACACTATGAGCAGGGGGTCTCTCTGGCNTCAACAGCAGGAAAAGAGCACAGTTTTAAAAATATAAAATCAAAACAGATCTGTGGTCGTGCTTTTACACACACTATGAGCAGGGGGTCTCTCTGGCTCCATGTATCAATCTGCCCCATCCAGTTCAACCACGCTCCGATGTCTCTCTCAGAGCCTTTTGGTATGCTGACAGNCTCCATGTATCAATCTGCCCCATCCAGTTCAACCACGCTCCGATGTCTCTCTCAGAGCCTTTTGGTATGCTGACAGTATCCAGGCTGCAATCAACATCTGCTAATTTCTGTCTATTAACCGTATTGTCATAACACACGATCATGATGTTTTGTTTGTACGGCTGAACTGAGACTTATGACCCTAATCCATCATCTGCTTGTCATATTTTTATGTGTTGTCTGTGCAGTTCCCTGCAGCCCAAAGCAAGCATGTTACAAGGCCCTGTTTAAGTTATTGGCCAGCTGCTAGAGCCGTGCCCAGCTGAAGAGGTCATTGTGTTTCTCTCTCTTTCCCCCCCCTCCACTTTTCCTCTCAGAATATCACACTGTAGCACAGTCAATGCCAAGCATAATACAAACCGTATGTCCTGAGAAGCTATCGTTTGCATCCACTGTGCCTGAATATTTTAGCAGGCCCCACATCTTCCTAGCACACGGGCAAAGACGCAACACAATAAGAACATTTTGCAGCCCCCACTTTTTTTTTTTTTTTAAGAAATTGGATCATAACACACGGATTATTTCACAGCTTTGCACACTGTACTCGCCGTATAGACATTACGCATTCATGAGCAATCGCTGACAAACTTTTAATGGCGTGAAACACGTATTCCAATATCATATTTTAACACCAGTGGAAACAAAGAAGGCAAATGTTCACATCTATAATTTTAGATTTATGCTATGCAGCTGCTTGAATTTCAATGTCGTAAATACTCGGTGGCTTCACGATAAACATATCTTTATTAGGATCCAAATGTTCTGCTTGTCATGATGCTATGTCACGCACTCCATGGCAACAGTCAGGAACAACTGCCATTTAAGATCAACGGTGATAGCTCATGATTTAATGCTTTATCAGACTTTGAGGGTACCACTTAGCAGGAACAAGTTCAACAAAAATGCATAAAAAATAAAAAAA
>JANJYP010030836.1:0-14717 GCA_024605115.1 Rastrelliger brachysoma
AAATCATTCTCAATGTGAAACGTGAGGTCCTGTTAACATCACAGCAGAATTGGACATCTGTTGCACCACTGTGTTGTCTGCAGGGTTTATGCTACCTCTCATGTCTACATTGTAGCAACATGTGAATTTGCAGTGAGCTCAAACACATCAGCAAAGGGCTGTTGATGAGTTCAAAATTGTTTTCTGCTCTGATGAATNTAGCAGAATTGGACATCTGTTGCACCACTGTGTTGTCTGCAGGGTTTATGCTACCTCTCATGTCTACATTGTACCAACATGTGAATTTGCAGTGAGCTCAAACACATCAGCCATGGGCTGTTGATGAGTTCAAAATTGTTTTCTGCTCTGATGAATCCTGGTAACAACCTAGCCACCCTTAGGATAAATTGTTGCATATACAACATGAAGTGACAGGCCATGCATGGTTACAACAGGCCTGTCTCATAACAGTTTCGGCAATTATGGATGTAACTAACAACACTGATAATGAAGGTACTGTATTGTAGGTGTGTGAGTTCCCTGCCGTATTTGCATAGAGTTTGTCAACATATCCAACATGAAAATACAATACCTTAATGTATAGACGTTCTCTCACACATTGTAGTGAAGTGATGCTGCTGTCAGTGACCATCTTCAATTCAGTCTTGGATTCTGAATAAGATTGGGCTGTTGCTGATTTTAACTCTTTTCATTAGTTCTATACAAAACTAGGCCTGTATAAACATTGTTTTAAGGCTAATAGGACAATAAGCTCCTATCTGTGTCAGTTATCACATTCTAATTTTTCTGTGGCTGTCGTTATCTTTTTAGTAAGATTTTCACAAAGAAAAAGGTAACGATTTAGCATCACATCAACTCGATTGTAGCATTGATTATATGAAACTATCAATAAGCCGAAAACAAAAGGAAAGGATGAAGAGGATCCATTTCATTACTTAACAAGGCTTTCTATGTTTATAGTCACTTGGGGGAGTATTACCACCTCTGCAGCTTATTTCAAATGATGATTCAGTTTGTTTTTTTTTCTTTCTTATTTTCATAATTTTGTCTCTTTGCCAGTAGTTATTATGACATTGCATCCAGACACAATCAAGTTTGATGGGCCAAGAAACACAAGCAAAACAGTTTCTACACAGGTCAACAGCTAGATTATCAAAACCACTAAACTTGGAGGTGAAATCGAAAGTGTGTCACCCTGAAATGTCAAAGTTGAACTACAAACATGTTAAACTGTGATGGATATTCACATTCATCCATTGCCATATTTTCTCATCTAAGTAATATTACATTGGAACTATTATTCAACTTCTTTTGGTTCTTGGTACAATCTTTTTTTCTGTTAGAAAAAATGTTATAAACAATAAGAATCTGACCAAATTAATATTAAACTGGGATTATCTTTCAATTTTCCTATGAGATTTCTAAAAAAAAGACGTTTGAAAAATCATCCACCATCTGCATAAAGAGATGAATGTGATGCTTTCATACATAAAAAAAAAAATCTTTTTATCTTCCATCCAAGTATGCAAGTGTGTTTCTAATATTTTGGTTAATGAATAAATTAAATAAACTTGATTTGCTCAAGTTTACAAAATACCTGATTATAAAAAACACACAGCTGGTTGTAGTTGTTATCATCCAAGACCCATTTGTCTTCTCACACCTACTATTATTTATTAGGATTGTTTCCATGGTGAGCAGTTAATAATTCATTTTCTTTCTTTTCTGCCCATTCCCATCTTCCTTTCCCCCCCATTTTCCACCTCTTCCTCCACTTTTCAACTCATCCTCACTTTCTTACTGTCATATTTTATTTACATTTCACAGCTTTGTACTTGTCATCCTCTTCTGCGCTAGTTCCACGCCGCCAAACTACATGCCTCCTACAGAACGTAAGAAGTGCATTCATATCTCTTGACCATCCCTCTGTACCCCCATGCCACATAATTATCGCCTCTTCTCTCTCCCATGTATCCTCTGTTCATCCACCCCCATCTATACATGTCTGCCTCCGTCTCTACCTCCTTTTAACAAGATCTGTCTGAGCGCTGATGAGGTTTGCAGTTTGTTAAGACCTGGGGCTTAACAACATGGATCGGATTCCGATCCAGGGCTTTTAATGGTCAAGTTGAGTGATTGGTAAATTCCTTGTGTACCCTTAAGTTGTTTTTCCTTCCTGCTATTGCATATGTTCCTTCTGTAAATTGTTTTGCCTCTAGAAAAACTCCACTCCCCTCTGCCAAAGCTTCTTTGCGATACCTTTTGTATTTTATTCCCTGAGTCTTCAATGTATAAGTCATTTTCCTTTTCTCTTCCAGTTCTGGTGGGAGGAGGTGCATGCCTACTCTCTGTTCCTCTTTTGTAGTCTCTCCACTCAATTCTCCTCACTTCTCTCCTCCTTGCTACTTTCTGACTGTAAATCTGTACCACTTTCCTTCAGTTACCTGACTTCTTCCTTTAAGCCATTTAAGAATGTACCCAACTTTGTCTATTCTTTACCCTTACATCTATTTCTGCTGCTCTCACTTTTCTTTCTGTCTTCCCTCTCTGCCCTTTTAACTGCTGTATCCCCCTGCTCCCCACTTACTGTCTTCTCTTAGTGTTGAACTTCTACTTGGACTCTCGCTGGGGCCTCCATGCCGACCGACTGGTGGTCAGCAAAGAGCAGCGCTGTGCCCGCAGCGTCCCTGGTCTCTCTCTGCTGCAGGCCGCTGACCACGCGCTCACTTCCTGTCACTTGACCTCAGACCTCTTGGTGGGAGATGTGGCCATCACACAGGGACGGCATTACTGGGCATGCTCAGTGGAGCCTGGGTCTTACCTAGTGAAGGCAAGTACAAGCTCTGTTAGCACTTAACATACTTTACTCGAAACACTACATGTGCATAGTAGGTAGGATGGTAAATATGGAGAAGATACCTCAACCAAATTATGCAGAATTTTTTAAAAAGCAAGTGAACAAGTGCAAGCGTATGTGCTGAAGGAAGCACTACATGGATCTATCCTTGAGGCCCACAAATCAATGTCTCTTGATGCACAGGAAGAATAATAATAGATTTACCCCTAAGTTTAAAGCACACTACTTTTTTAGAATACTTGAGTTCAACAGCCTTTGTCATCATAACTGCATGCAACATGGTCCATATCCTTTCTGATGTGCTACCGAATATCTTCTTTTTCCAGTGTTCAGGATAAGTGAGGCCTTCAAATCAAAAACATTACAGTGAGCCTTTGGTTCTTGAAAATATTCTCTGGCTCAGTTCTTCACTCAATGTCTCTTATTTACAGTGTATGCATGCACATGTCTTGGTAAGCTTACTCCTGTGTGGATTGAAACATTGACCACACTATAATTTGATTTCTACTGTCTTACAATGACAAGAAATAACCACCAGAGAAAGGCTTATAATCCTGTAAAGATGCGTGTATTTTCACTTGGGAATAGAAACAACTACATGGATAAATAAAGTTTTCCTGCAAGATTCATTTATGGTTACAAATCAGTTCCTTTTTTTCCTTTTGAACAGCTTGGCGTCGGCCTGGAATCCAAACTGCAGGAGTGGTTTCATCTCCCACAAGACATGGCCAGTCCCCGGTGAGTAGCTGGAGAATGAATTGGAGACTAACTTACAAAACCAAATCACATTGTGGTATGTAACAGAAGACAAAAATAAGGATAACATTGTAGTTATCTATCTCATCATTGCTTTTCAAACTCTGCTTTCTCTCTACAGCTACGACCCAGACAGTGGTCATGACAGTGGAGCAGAAGATGCTCTGGACTCTGCTCCGCCCTTCTGCTTCCTCACTATGGGGATGGGTAAAATCTACCTGCCCCAGCACTACCACCACCACCACCACCACCATCATCATAATAGTAGCCATGGGAACGGTATCCGAGACCCCATCACTAATGGCAACGGCCCCTCTTCACCCACAGGCCTCACCTACCCTCTGCCACCACGGCTCGGTGTGTGCCTTGACTTTGAGAAGGGTCGCGTCACTTTTTATGATGCTCACTCTCTGCGTCCTCTGTGGGAGGGTCACGTAGATTGCTCCGGCCCCGTGTGTCCAGCTTTCTGTTTCATTGGCGGAGGGGCGCTGCAGTTGCAAGAGTTGGTAGCCAATCGCAGTGCAGATCAGACTCCAGTCAGGAGGGTAACCATCCAACCCCGTGTCTCTAATTTGAATAACAACTGATGGCTGATCTGAGGTTATATGGTAAATTGGAACGTTATTAATAAGTGTATTTACTCAGCTAGAGCGAAAAGTTAGACATCTCAGCGATTTTGTTTTGTATTTAATTTTGTTTGTATAAGAAAATGTTTCTATAGCAACAAATATGCAATGTAATTAAGTTTCTTACATTTTGGTTATATGCAGTTTTGCAAGAGTTATTGCTTCAGTAGTGTCTGGTGTATCCAACACTTACTATGTAATTATATCTTTAATGCTTGCACTTGTAGCCAGGCTATATTGCATACATTTATAAAGCTAATGTAGATGCACACAATGTTGCCCTTCCCTTAGAAACTCATCTCATGCTGTTAATGTTTAAAGCTTAATGTTTATGTTAAAGATATGAACATTATGTGGGTTAAAAAAGGCCTGTAACAAAACTTGTGTTTAACACACATGGCTGATAAAATTTCTTTGCTGTTAAATACTTTCTTGTCATTCACCCATTATGATCCCAACCAAAGGTATTGTTTTTCTGGGATGTAAATGTGGTAAAATAGTGGTAGAGAGGAACAATGAGGCAATACTATAATTAGAAGCTCCAATTATACCTCTGCTGCGCAGCTAATCACTAGTTTCTGCACTTCTGTTTGTGTTTCTTACTTCAAATACATAAGTCTGTGTGTGTGTGTGTGTGTGTGTGTGTGTGTGTGTGTGTGTGTGTGTGTGTGTGTGTGTGTGTGTGTATCTCACAGCCTACTTTTGGGGACAGATTTCAGACTTAGTACCAGTTAATTGGGGGCAGCTTGTTTAATTGGGAACATAAGCTGTGTTGCCAGTTGGCAAAAGGCTGATGTTTTTTGGGTTAGTGGATAAGGGTTAGGGTTAGGCAAGTAGTGATGACAGTTAAGATAAGGATAATTCTCCAAGAAATAAATTTAAGTCTATATAATGTCTCCAAAAGTAAACATGGTCCGATGTGTGTGACCATGTGTGTATTTACTTTGCTATGCGCATGGGTGTGTGTATGAATCAACTGATAACAGCATTTATTCATTTGCTGATGGAAAAAAGTTGTTTTCACACGAACAACACTTTTGTTTTGTTTTTTTTTTTATTTCTAATCTTGCTTGATTGTAATTTAATAAGCAGTGCTTCTTACGAAACGATTAGCAGATTAAATCCACAAATTTCACCTGCTGGCAGAATGTTTGCAAAAGAAAAAAAATGGATCAAGGAAACAAACACTGAATAAATACAAATTGTTTAAATTATAAAAATGCACTCTGTTTTCTTTTGTTGTTGTTTCTGTTTAATTAGAATTAAATCTGCTTCAACCAGTTTTTCACTTAATGATAATTAACATCATCACTGAATAAATACTTGCTGTTGTGCTGTTTCACCACTAGGGTGCAGCAAGACATTGCACAGCACCATTTTCAATCTCTCAGACTGCAGCTACTGTAATGGTCAGGGTATTTTTATTTGGAAAGATGAATAATTGGAGCCATTTTCCATACAAATAGTTCTTTGTTACAGGATATCAGCAACAGACTTTGAAGCTGTTCAAAATTGGCAATTCTAAAAACCCTTATTGGGACCATCTCTTATAGATTTATTTTTATGGGCCTCTTTCTTTTATGGCCCTTTTATTAATCACCTGCCTTTTTTGGGATTATATTCCCAATTAACAGTTCAGTATCTGGCTCTACTTACAGAAAACAGACTTTTTTTGTTTTTTTTTTTTACTCCTTTGAAAAATGCTGTTTAACTATGCAATAAAGTGTGCTATGCAAGAAAAATAAGAATAGGTACCTTTCAGAGCCCATAAGAGGACACGAGGGAAAAAAAAATAGATAGATCCAAATGTCCTCTCAGGAACTCTGCAAAAATAAGAAGTAGAATAGCTATTTATTTCACTGCCAAAATATATATTATTTGAATCTATTACCATACATGCACACTTTGATTGGCCACCAATCTTCATAGCAATAAGTCACTTATTTAACAGCAAATAAACTTTTAGGATGTTGGCTGATCTGGACAACCATCATAAAGTTTAGCAAATGACTCATGCCAAGTTCTTCAACCTGACATAATAGCATTTACTGCCAAATGCTCTCATATATATTTATATAAGGATTTGTGTGTATGAGAGTCAGTGTAGGAATTACCAGTAAATCAAACTTTATTGTTTCCACACACATATATAAAGTCTTTTTGTCCTACATAGCTCCTTTGTTTTTTAAAGTGCGAATAATTCCACCTATTGTATAATCCCTACTTAAAATAGACTCCGCAGACCGTCTTAGGAACCTTCAAATGCTAAAATGTTTGCCATTCTCTGATTGTTAATCATATGCTTCTTTAATGTGACGCATATCAAAAATCATGTGTGACTATGAGATTCTTGCCCAATGAAACACCTTAGGTGAGAATAATGAGTAGTGATGACCATCTGCTTTTAGTAGGGATATTAACACCTCACATGTGTAGGTACTATACTTAGCATTCCTTATGCAAATGTAATGCATTTCTGGAGCTGACCTTTTATGAGCTTCAATACGAAAATCCGCATATGTGTTTAATTGGACCCACATTCAAGGAGGAACTGTAGGGGGATTTGGGTTTGCCTCAACCACAAAGGGAAAATAAAAAAGTCGAATAAAAAGAGAATTGAGAAAAAAAAAGCGTATAGCCTTGACACTAGCCAAGGTTCTTTTTAACGTTCTAATAGACACAGATAAAAATACTGCCTCCAAAGGGAGGTTTAGCTCTGATCCCTCATGATATAGAAGAAGTGGAATGTAATGTAAAGCATGAATACAGCACGACATAGCTCTCCACCCTCCCTCTGGTGCTTGCTGCACCTCACTTCTTTAGTCCAAATCTGTAACAGATTGGGTTTAGTCTGACTGGAGGTATGCAGCCACAACACCACATGTAGGGGTCTGCATAATCCCTCCACTAAGTATTAAGCACACAGCATGGGCATTCTTTTAAAGACATGGTAGGAATTACCAATGCATAATCTCCATGATCATCATTTAGTATAGTTCAGAGGGAGAGGATGAAGGGGGGGAATCATCTGAATTTATGAGGGATCTCAGAGCTATATACAATCTGTGAAAGACAGTGTGCGGTGCCATCTGGAGAACACATAGGAGAGAGTCTGTCGGAATCCGCTAACCCAACTGTCTTAAACAACATGAAGCTAAACCACATGTTCAAAAGACCTGATTTGTTTGTTGAGCCCGCTATGTGGTTCTATAGCCTGAAGTGGAACATTGTTTATGGGCAACCTGTTTAATACTATTCTGCTGAGTCAAAACCATTACTGTGAAACTCTGTGACGGAGGCCGGCAGTATGAATTAAGTAGGCAGGGGGGTGAAGATATTAATATAATATGTTTGAGCTGCAAGCTTAATTTTTTGTCAGGTGCTACCTAAACTTCATAGCTGTGGAAGTTTGATTTGATCGAAGAAGATGTAAATAAATTATTAGTTTTTATGAGCACAAACTTAACATTTCTCATAGAGTGACAAGTCTAATTTCTCTGATAATCCTCTCCTTCTCCATATGTAACAGGCTATTTGCTGAAGGCATTGAATCCTATTCACTTCACTCATTTCTCTTACTTAGTTTGCCCTGCCTTTAAATTCAATAATGTTGCCTTGATATTATTCTTCTGGACGTGGCCACTGCTGAAACATTTATGTTTCTCTTTCTCGTCCATCCATCCACCCGTGAGACTGAATTGCATTAATAATAAACAACTTCCTGCTTTTATCACATTGATAATCTGAATTAAGGTAGAAAGAGAAAAAATCAATCAACTAAATGTTGGCTAAGAGGATTTGAGGGGCATAGCAGGGCCATCTTCGCTCACTACGGTAAATGAGGGGTGACAGTAATGCTAGACAGAGCCCATATGGCCACATACTGTAACCTAGTGCACTGCAATTGTGAGAGAAGACACAGGGCTAATTCAATCTAACGTTTACACTCCAGTGGCATATCCTAATCTATTGGATTTGTGTATTGCACTTTGTTTTTTATGCTTAATGATGCAATGACTATTATGCAATAATAGTTGAATTTATTGCATAAAACAAACCGCATGAAGCCTACAAGTAGACAATTAGAGCCCTCTGTGCCATCAAAAGCCGCATTGCACGGATTGTTTGACATTTTTAGGAAAGCGCTTATTTGCTTTCTTACCGAGAGTGAGATAAAAACATTGATATCTCACTCCAATCTGTCAAATTTGAAGTTACAGCCAGCAGTGGTTAGTTTGGCACAGCATAAAGACTGAAAAGCCAGCCAGCTAGCCTGGCTCTGCTTTAGGTAACTAAAAAAACATAATATTATATAGAAAGCTCACCAATCATTCATGTGCATCTGTTTATATCAGTACTTGTATTTATGTATTCAGTCCTTAGTAACTCGTGACCTCTTTTTTCTCTATCTCTCTAGTTGTTCTTGTTTATATGATAGATTTACACACTGGGTGGAACATCATACACTAATCAGAAAATATATGCATATGTTATAATTAGATAAATATTTAACAGACTATTTGAATTAATGAACATGTTTATGACACAATATATAGCATTTTAAAGTATACTGCAGTGTAAACTTCAGTGTAAAAATAAGTTTAGTGGTTTTAGTGACCATGTGTTTGCTTTGTTGAGAGCAGTGACTTCCTAGAGTCTTGTTTTTAATATGAGGTTGTCACATTGCTGCTTCCTTTTTTTCCAGTCTTATAAACTAAACTAAGTAGCTCCTTGTTGACAAGGAGAGTTGACATTTTGGAAAATAAGCATTTTCCCCAAAATGTCGAACTATTGCTTCAACTTCAGGTTGAAACCGAGAACGTGTCTATCTCATCCTTTACAAATAGTTGCATTCAGCAGCTAAAGAAACAGTTCACTTGGTTATGAAGTCTGTCTTCTGCATCAAATGTGTGAAGTGAACCAAAACATATTGCATAGCTTTTGGTCCTGAAGGTGTAACTTTAAAGCTGGCGTAACATCAGATGTATGTCTTTACGTTCTGTCTGTAACTTAACAACTAGGATATTATTGTTTCCATAAAATTGAGGTGTGGAATAGCATTTTGGCGAGACTAATGATACAAAATTCTTTGTAACAAATGGTGTGAGCAGGTGTGTGACCATTGCACGTGTGGTTAGAAACCACTATTTTTGATTGAATTTTATGTACTGTGTGACATGTCCATTCAGTCTGCTAGTCAGGCAGGATGCTGGATATTTTGAGTGGTTTTCCACCGTGGTCAAACATGCTGAGTCGGACCTCAATAGCCCCTGCAGAGTTAAAATTCCAGGTCTCAGAAAAGTGAAAGGCTAGTCAAATCAGAATGTCAACAGGGGATTCGTAAACCACACGTTTCCTGAGCGGCTCTGTCAGGACCAGCTGTGCATACATCATAGTCTGCATGATCTGTGTGTACAGTTAAAGAAAGAAATAAAAGACAAAGGGGGAGAGAGGTGGGGGGTGAAGGTTGAAACAGACAGAACAGACAGAAAGTGTCTGACATAAGGCAACAGATACCCTCAGACATATACAGAATATGAAGTGGAGGAGGGGGAGCTGCTATTTAATCTGTGAAAAGAGTAAAAAAAAAAAACAGTCTGATTATCTCTCTGAAGTCTGACAACTACTGGTACTATCGGTTACCATGTCAATACTTCAACAGCCCACACCCAGCGTCCCAGTCTGTCCCTCCTCACCTTCCAGATGCTCACCCAGTGAAGGGGTGAAAGGTTGGCAGGTGCCTGGGGGAGCAGTGAGAGGAGCGTCAGGGTCAGATTTCTGGGAGGTCATGCAGTCGCGGTCTTGGGGTTGAACGAGTGGGGAGAGGGGCACAATATGGCTAGTGTCCGGAGCAGAAGATAGACGGGACTACAGACCAGCAGTCTCACCTAATCAATGTCATTTATGGGCAATGACAGACAGCCATGCCTGACTGAGGCGGCCACAATCAGCTTTCAGGGTATTACCCACTGCCCACCACAAATCCATAATCCTTGAATCCTTGACCTTTGATATTTTCAACATAAAGTCAATGACAAACACAATGGCATTGACAAATGTACAGTGCATTTGTGTGATCAGTTGCATTTCAATTCCCTCAATGATGTGTAATTGTGAAATAAATAAGCGCCTACACCTTCCAAGTGACAGTTATTGATTACACGTGAAATGCTGCACAATAATTAAACTCTTGTGAGCTTGTTTAAATGCAAACCACGCTGTAATTAGTCTGTAGAGTCAATCGACAGCGTATTGATGCACACTCAGACTGAATCCACGTGATTTCTCTGATCATGACTTCAGCCCTGACCACCGAACCTAATCTGGTGGAACACGAAAAAGACATTGTCTACATAATGAGAGACCAGAGGCTATATCTTGTATGCAGTCAGTGATGCTTGAATCCATCGAATTGACTTAATGAGTTTTTGCATATAACTTAATGTTCTGTTTGCACTGTTTAGCTCTACGATGCTCCAGTTTCTCTGTAGGCACCTCATTATATCAGTGACATTAGTCAATTATATTTGCAATTTGTCTTTGCTGAATCAATGCGATAATGGCAAAAGCTATGTTATCCGCCAAGGTGTATACAGCTGTACAGGACTATCAGTTAGATTTAAATCACCTATACATCTACAGTAGCTACTACTCACTGTGGAGCCATCACATCTATCAAAGGAAAACAATGTAGTGAGAAGATAAGATAAGTAGACAGATTTCCTCTTTTTCCTCCATTACCATCCATTAATAAACACAGGATGAGGTCGGTTTATTTCAGTCTAGACATGTACACCTACATCATCCGCCCCTTGCTGAGTGTGCTGCACTGACCCACATTAATACATTTATAATCAATACCTCCTGAGGTCCCGTGCATAGACTCGCCTATCAGATGTTGGAGGAAATTGGGCAGTCCAATTTAAAATGGCCCACGGGGAACTTTCATGACCATGTGCCAATTAGTTCCACTGTCAATAATGGTAATGCTAAAGGACATTGTGTTCTGGGGTGAGAGGAGCAGATAGATAGAGGGAGGAGGGAGACATCATCAAGCTTAGGCCCACTGCTCATTGTTAATGGCTGTTACACTGACAAGAAGCATTTGATCAGACACACACACACATATTGCGGGGCAGTGGATGTGGTTGAGGAGGCTGTGTTATGGGGCAGAATTACACAACCCATGAAGATAATAAGTAATGACGTCTTATAAAGGTCAACAAACAAAGCACTAGTGGAACAAACACAGGCCGTGTGATGAGATTCATTAGGACAGCATTGAGAGTGTGGAGAGGGAGAGAAAGGGGATCAGGGGACGAGGGGGAGGAGGGGGAACATTCCTCCGCAGTTTCACTTTAGCCGTCACAGCCGCAGCTGAAACAGGTGTGTTTCTTTACTAAGGGCATTAAGGGCAAGTAAGTGCTATTCTCACATGGTTCAGACTGGTCACACATGACCACACTCTGACCTTACACCCACTTGAGTAGCCCAAGACTTCATTAAGTGGGTTCTAAGTAGTGTGGGGATCTCACAACTATTATCTATAATCTATTATCTAGCTATTTAATGCAGACTCACTGTCACTAAGTAATCTGGGCCCAAGTATATTTATGAGAAGTCAGCTTATCAAAGTCCAAACTCTCAAGATCCATGCTTGGGATTTGGGACCTCTGATGAACTGTATTACTCGGTTCTCCACTAAGACACTTTGATGTGCAGTCATCTCACCTGTCTGAGAGGCCTAAACTTGCAAAGACATCACACAAACTTTTCTTCGTGCAATGTGGTCTGACCAGGTAGATAATTAAAAGGCGATGTAAACAGGAATCTACTAGTTCACTGGATAAATGCACAACTTACTGCATGTACTTCTTTTGTTGGAAGACTGCAAGCATGAAATTCAAATTTGATTCAGACTTAAAGAATACAGTGCTTTATATTTATATTTTTCCTATTGTCAACAAATCTCATGTGTACAGCCAAACCAACAAAGAACTGATCCGACTTACAAGTACTGTGTGTGTATCCAAAACCTGATATATCATATTTTTCTGTGTCGTAGACAGCCGTTATTGTCCAAAAACAGCCACATCGCTCCACTGGGTTGCATGTTCCTTCACCACAGATAGTTTTGGGTACGTTAGTTTGTTTAGAAACAATTCCAAAGAATACAACAGCGATCACGTTTTCAGTCTCTTGAGAGCAGTTCCTTGTACAGCAGACGCCACTGCAAATGCACAGGAACGCAGTTACATTTAGTTTGGCTAGCTTGTTGTGTTATGTATCACATGCTTTTGAAAGTTCAAGAATGTCTTTGATAAGACTTGAGATTTGACATGGACTTAAATCAACTGACTGAAAACTTGACTTGAACATGCCCCGAAAGATTTTAAAACAATCATTGGTCAATTCTTACAGTTCTCAGACTAGAAAAACATAGCAAGTCTTGCGGTCAGATTGTAAAATCTCTTCTAAATTAACATTGGAGGTTAGTTTCTGAATAAATCTGTAATGAGAGATAGGCAGTATGGTTGCAAAACAAGGCTTTCATCTAAAAACAATGCCTGCTGACAAGATTTAGGAGTCTGAAGAGATTGTCTCATCATTTTTAAACCGTTCCCTTATATTTTGCTGACCATACTGGCTTTATTTGATTCGAGTTGATGCTTTCCAGACCAAAATTTCATTGTGAAAACCTCAGCTTGAAAGATTTTGGCCATATTTTGTGAGACTCACCTCTTTTTACATCAGTATCAGTTCTCACACTTCTAACACTAGTGAACCTGGACGTAGTGACGCAGTTTTAGTCACTCTTTCCTTTTTCCCAAACACATCTACACACACATCTAATGACAACATAACACACTTCGATGGTTGCCAGCTCAGGAAACAGAGGGTTCCTGTTTTTGACTCCAAGTTCTATTGTTATCTCAAACAGCATTTTGACAGTACTTTCTCTCTCTCTCTCTCTCTCTCTCTCTCTCTCTCTCTCTCTCTCTCTCTCTCTCTCTCTCTCTCTCTCTCTCTCTCTCTCNGGTTTCTCTCCCTCTACAGCTCTTGCTTCACACACTTGAGATATTACACAATCATTACTGTATCTAGCCAAATCTCAATCCCCATATAGCCCTCTAGTACCACACACCCTTATCTCGACCTTTCACTCTGCTAATATTGACAGAACCAGAGAGATAGTCAACACAACTCTCCATTACCACTTTTCCTGTTTTATCTATGCCTCTTATCTCTTCTCTTTGGATGGAGTCACACAGTCACTACTCCTTCTGCACTTGAGGATCAACTATCTCCCCTGCCATCGCTCTGCCTCTGACAGTCTCTGTAACTGTCTTCATGCATTTTCACTTTCCCTGTGCCTGCTCCCTCCACTGTGGGAACCGGTGGAGGTGCTGCATGCAGTCTATTTTGCAGCTGAAGGTGTTAGGGGGATTGAAGAAAAGTCTGGATAAGCAACAGCTGGATTTAATGCACCATTAAGGTCATTGGTTGTTCAAGCTGCACCTGCAAATCCCCTGATTTCACCCCCCTGTCTAAAACCTCTCTCTTCTGTCTGTTCCCTCCCCTCCCTCCCCTCTCTCTTTTCTCTGTTGCCCTCTCCTCTTTCGTCCACTTAGTCACCCCTTCTTTTCATTCCAGGCCTCTCAGCTTTCTCTCTCTCTTGCCCTGTCAGCTATGAAATCCCTCTCTCTTTTCTGGTTCTTTAACGAAAATAACTGCTGCCACTGCTTCACTCCACTCTCACTCTGGTACCCCACATCCCTGTCTCCTTTTTTTTTTGTCTCGCTCCACATGTCCCTCTCTCTCTCTTTTTCCTCCTCTGCCTCTCTCTCTCATTCTCCCTATTTCAATGCCCCACCCGCTCGCAGGCTGTTGTGTTGTGTCTGCCAGACCTTCTCGGCTGGAGCACAGGTTTCCTGAGTACTGGAACGGAACAGGAGCTGGCAGGGAGATACACTGAGAAAAGCCAGCTTGACTGTTCCCACTGAGTGTCACACACGCTCACACTGCTGCTCATAGCGATGCAACACAAGCAGGACACAGCATACACTATGATGTATGTAGTGATGCAGCATGAGATGAGTAATCCCACCTGGATCCAGTTTACAATATGAAATGAATCCCATAGTCTATTGAAAAAAAAAGTTGCCTGCTCTTTAAACCAATTAAGAGATTTTTTTGGAATCTCTAGTAGAGTCTTTATCTTCTAATTTACNACAGTTTACAATATGAATGCCTGCTCTTTAAACCAATTAAGAGTTTTTTTTGGAATCTCTAGTAGAGTCTTTATCTTCTAATTTACAAAACGAATTCCATTAGAGACTATTTACATATAGACATTAGCACTGAGGCGATTAATCAATTAATCAACAGAAAGTGACGTACAACAATTCCAACAGTCTATTAAGTCTGTTATCAAGCTGAAATGCCAAATATGCAATACTTCCAGCTCCTCAAATGTG
>JANJYP010030863.1:0-12317 GCA_024605115.1 Rastrelliger brachysoma
TTATAATTAAGACAGTAATCCTCCTTTCCTTTATTACATTACGAGATATTCACTCAGCATATCACACACACGGCCTGGAAACAGTTTTAACACTCCTAAACATCACTCACCTTGCCAAACTGGTCAAAGTACTGCTTGACATCCTCTATAGTTGTGTTCACTGACAGGCCTCCCACAAAGATCTTCTTGGTTCGAGTCACTAACTGTAAGAAAAAAAGAACAGAATGAAATCAAACTTTAAGTTTACAGTTTTATAAATTCATCATTCAACAATCATGATTTAGCTAGCAGGTGTCTTGTTATTCTTATTTATTGCTTTTAATTAGAACAATTCTATTATAAGTGTTTCATGTAGCTGAATGTACATACTCCAGTAAGACAAAACTGAGTTACAAAAATATTTTAAAGATCTACTTGCTGCCATTATAATAAGAAGTGTATGTTTGTACAGATGGGTGACAGATTAAAGGAAAGTTCGATATTAAGTGTCTCAGTAAGGTGCTGTGCCGCTAATGCAGCCTCAATGCAGCTCAGACTGATTCCACAGTCTGTGAACTCTACTGGAGGGATGAACAGCATTTTTCCAAAAGATATTCCTTCATTTGGAGTTTTGATGATGGTGGTGGAAAGCACTGTCTGATACATCAATCTAAAATCCCCCATAGGTGATCCATTGGGTTAAGATGTGGTGATTGTGTACACCATAGCATATGATTCACATCATTTTCATACTTATCAAACCATTCAGTGACCCCCTGTGCTCTATGGTTAGGGACACATTGTTATCCTGGAAGAGACCATTCCCATCAAGATAGAAATGTTTCATAATAGCAGTTCACTCAGGACAACTTTGTAATGATTTATAGTGACAAGAGGATCCAAACCATGCCAGCAAAATGCCCCTAACAGCATAACAGAGAAGTCATTGGATCCCCTCACATAGACGTCAAGCTTGTACCGTCCTCTCGGTGTCGGCTACACTTACCCTAACCCACTTGTTGAGAACAAGGTGAAGGATGATTCATCTGATCGTATCAATGCTTTCAACATCTCTGCAAACCACTGTCTATAGTTTTTACACTTTCAGATCTTATTAACTGATGTATTTCTCACAGATCTAAATTCAGATGTCACTTCAGTCTCTGTTCCTACTGAGACAGCAGCCAGCTGAGCAGTCTTTGTGACTGAAGCTCCTGTCATCCGTGCCCCAACAATCAACCCCTCTTTCAAAATCACTTAGATCTTTTCATCTTTCATCTTGATACAGTATCAGGATTAACTGGGCCTTCTCACCGTTTTTTTTAGTACATGCCACAGAGCATGACTGACTGTTAATTGCTTAAATGTACCATGTAGTGCACCTGTGTGGAAGCATCTGCCTTCGTTATGTTTCTCCAGTCGTTTATTTAATTTGTCATCCGTCTGCATATTAAAAAAGGATCCACACGTTCAAGATTCTTCTGTGATTTTTGCCTTATTATTAGTAGCTGGCTTCATAAGAGCCATTATTAAACGCCAAAAACAAGTTATCTCTCCTTCTTGAATGTTTGCCACATCTGTTTAACTTGGAGCAAGCTCTTTATTGCTTTGAATAAAATGCACCACTTCCTGTATTGGACACAAAGCCAATCCTGGGTGCAGCCTGCAATTGAAACCTGTAATTATTTTGGTCTTTTGCATCACTTCCACTTTCTTATCTCTGAGTTACTTAGCTCTTTGTAATGAGATTTGCTCAGTCACATAAACTAAAGACAGGCAGTAGGTAACAGCATATTCAGTAATATATATGCATGTTTTACATAAGTTGAAAGTGCAATAGTGTCAATTTTTCAGATGTAAAAAAGATAACTTTTTCAAGGTTGTTTCAAGGTTTTGTTGTTTCAATTGTTTTTTTGTGCTGTTGCAGGTGCAATAGTCCCTCTTCCCATTTCTGTTGTTATTTGTTTTAAGGAAGGTTGCTGTAAATGTGCATTATATTACAAAATCAAGCCATTTCAGTGAAGCATTTTGCAATATTTGTGTATAAAATGTTAAGGTAAGAGTTACGACAATCTCCCTGTGCACTGTGCGCACTAGTACCAATGTTTTTCTTCCTGCTGTTTGTCTCATCAAGCTATTTATTCCCTCTATTTCCCAAAGTGGTGTAATCAACCAAACAGAAAAAAAACCAAAGTTCAGGACAGAACGTACTTGAAATACAATACATACTTTTTTTTTTTTTGTAGTGGGTTTAACAATAATGCGTGTCTCTAAAGTTGTCAAAGTTTTTGTTAACGGACGATCACATAACAGTTCAGTGATGTCAGCGGTGCTCATGTTCATCAGATTACGAGGCATTAGCCCAGATAAAGAGACTGAAACATTCGACACACACTAACCCGCTGCAAACAAAGCGCACGCAGCTTGCGCCAGGAGACTGTTTGACTCACCTTGGGTTGAGCCCTGCGAGGGAATGCAACCTTCGGATCGATCTACAGGAGAGAATACACACAGACAGAGGAGATTGGTTAGTGATGTGCCGTGATACTAAGTAGCAACCTGTCGCCTTTCCATGGTGTGCTCTGACATCGCAACCTCATCTTTCACTATTTAATGACTCATCAATGAAGGTGTAATATAAATCCTGTAATCTTCCTTTTAGCTTTGCACAACGTGTTCACAAGGCCCTATAGCGTAGCATGGATGCCCCCCTCTACGCTCCCTTTTTTAAGGCCTATCATAGTTGGGCTTCACTGTGCTGGAAAACAGAATGACACCATTTATAATTTGTGAAGGAAAATCTAGATGAAGCTGACATCAAATGTGCAGCATGTTCTCACATAAAGACACACTAAGATTAAAGTTCTAATAATAACTTGCTTTAGACAGCACATCGGGGTCTAACTGCGTCCTGGTCTGAATGCACTGTTGGCATTCATTGATGTGTGTGTGTGTGTGTGTGTGTGTGTGTGTGTGTGTGTGTGTGTGTGTGTGTGTGTGTGTGTGTGTGTGTATCTTTATATTGGTTCTTTGGTGTGTGTGTACTGCTGCCACTAAGTAGGTGACATAAAGATGCATAATATGACCTAAATTTGGGGTTAAATAAATTGAATTTTCTCTTTAAAAGGGTTAGGTCACCACATTTAAATAAAAAATTAAAGTTTCCTCTAGCAGATTTATTTACCCAGGTTTTGAGGAATCTGGAGTAAAAAGGTATTTTTCAAAAAAAATAAAAAATCAGCGGCAACATTTGTCACCATAAGTTTCCACATTTTTCACAAAAACTATTTTCTTTGGGTAGAGAGCAGTCTGTGATTCATCTGTAACAGCTTAATTTGGTCTGGAAAGGGAAGTTGTGGTTGAATTTTTCAATTTTTTTTGTCTCAGGCACTAGCTGTCTGGTAAGTTGTTTCTGCGCCCAGTCAAGACATATTCTGCTACATAACCCCTTTGTAAAATCACACCATGTTATTTTTACACAAGGGATTTTGTAAGGATTAAACAAACAAGATATAACGTGTTAATTAATGGGCTTTAGAGGTGCTGCTAGACAGATATTATTACCCATAGACAGAGCCATGCAAGCTGTTTACCTCTGTTTCCAGGCTTTATGCTAAGCTAAGCGAACAGGTGATGGCTGTCATTTCATATTGGTCAGACAGACATTAGTATCGATCTCAAGAATTTACAAGAAGGCGAATAAGCATATTTTTCAAAACTATTTTTTAAATGTTGTGAGCACCACAAATTAAATTTCAATAAATCCCATTGTATAAATATACAAGACTCAGGGAGAGATACTCAAAACCTGGGCAAGGAATACCAAAACTATCTGCTTGTCAAAATACAACTACTGATACAATCCTCATATCTTTATTTAACTTGTTGTATATCAGTTTGTGTTACAACAACTTATACTGGAGTAAAAAAACTGTTAAATCTAAAATATCTAAAATAAAAGGTTTGTAAACTGAATTTAGGTGACCCTCTAGATTCAGTGTGTGTGTGTGTGTGTGTGTGTGTGTGTGTGTGTGTGTGTGTGTGTATCAAAGTACAACACAATATTTTTTAAAATTCCACAGGGTTCTTTTTGTTTGGGTTTTTATGTTTACTTGTGTTTATACTCCAGTATATGAATGGTGTAAACGCATGCATGCTTGACGTACTTATACATGTAAGTGTGAGTGAGTGTGTGTGTGTGTGTGTGTGTGTGTGTAGCCGTGCTCAGGTGGAATGCCTGGGAATATCCAGTGAACCCCTGCCTCTCTCGTCACTACCATGTGACATGTGATCTCCAGGAATCTCACACAGGCACCACAATCACAAACACACCTCACCTCCGTGAGGAGAGCCGGAGAGGGAGGACAAGTGTGTCAAAGAAGGAGTAAGTGAGGGACGAGGAGGGACAGAGGAAGACAAGACAGAGGAGAGGGAGCTGTCAATCACACCACACTGACAGCAGATCCACTGCATTTTGTTTGTTTGTGTTTGTTTGTTTTTGCCTCCTTCAGCTTTTGACGGAACATGTATCATAGAGACCATCTGTCATCCTTTTATGTGGGAGCCATAACCTTTGATCCGGATCGTCCTCTGCTCTGCAGTTCCTTACGTTTACACCCATGAAGAAGGACCAGATTGATTTCTTTAAGCAGAATAACTCTTAAAATGAACTTTAAAACTACAACTACATAAAAACATTGCTAATTGATATGTAATGTAACTTAGCCCACTGAATTTTACCAAGGTTAGAGAGAGAACCACACCATGCCATGAGGATGCAATCATAGACAGGCTGTAAAATTGGAATTTGAGACCTCTATATTAGTCTATACTGGTCTAATAGAGCTAGAGAACAACTAGACTACTCCACACTGTACTGCTGTTACACTAACAGATGGTGAGACAGTACAGTGCTAAGATTAGTCCGTAACCATGAGAGGGTAGAGTTGAACTACAGTAGAGAGCTAGAGCCTCTATGGTAAACCGCATGCGTTTACCAGAGTAAGGGCAACAGTGTTGCTTCTACTTGAATGAGAGTCAACATCAACGCAAGTTCTTTGTTGTCTGTTCTAAAGAGCAGAGTGAGAAGACTAGGCTAAGACTGGAGGATCAGATGCAGAGTCTACTGTTTAGTTTCTATGGTGGCTAGACTACTCTGATAGTCACCTCCGGTCACCAACCCTCCTGATGTCCAACACTCCTGTGTACATTCAAAAACAAACAGACACACACACACAAACAAACAAAATCAAACACAGAGCAGCACACAGCACATCCATGGGGAGGAAAGTGTGGACGTTAAACAGATAAAGCGGCTGCAGTAATGAAAGTGATTTGTGTTGTGGAACAAAATGTTGGTCAAAGTAAAACAGAGGTGTATTTAACATAAAAAGAGTGGAAATTTGCACACTTTTTCCGATATTAAGACGGCTACCGGAAACGTTGTTCAGACTGAGGCCTGACGTGTTTGCACTCAGAGCAAGGTAACAGAGAGGAAGCTTATTCCAGGAGAGGTTTATGAAATCAGGGCAATCCCCTTTGACCATCTACATCCCAGCTATGCAACAGTTGGCCGAACACACTGCCTGTCACAGCCTGAGCTAGGAACACACTTAATGCTGCATGCCGATTGGGCAGCTTTCGACATCTCAGAAGGAACAACCCAAGCTTGTTGACTCCAATCCTACCAATCCTATTACTTAAAGGAGCCGCGCTAATCACTTCTTTCCACCGGGGTCAGCACTGAAATGGTTAACGGGGGCCTGCAAACATCCCCTGATGCAACTCTGTACAGAGCTGTGTGACTTTGTTGTAAAACTCCTTGGAGCTGTGCACCTTGGAGCTGCAATTGAATGGAAACTTTGTTCCACAAACGTGCAGTTTGCATTGGCCGTCACTAGCTTTTACAGATAGCAGGAAGCTGGGAGGGCACCCAGAGGGGTAACTAACAGAGCGGCAGTTACATAAATCACAGTAAAACCTGCTTTCGTATACTGGTCAAAACCAGGCCGCAACTATCCTTCAACACAATAAGTACCAATAAATTCCTCCCCAGCACTGTATTTGCTCTTTAGCCTCTCCGCTGTGCAAAGCTCTGTTATTTCCAGTGCCGGAGCAGCTCAGTCGGTCACAGCATGGCACATTCTTTCGGTTGCCACTGGAGAACTTTTCTCTCCCCTCTCTAACAGGATAACCTGTCTGCATGAGAGGGAACGAGGGAAAGGGGGAGAGAGAGAGAGAGGGAGGGAGAAGGGGGGCAGGGTGAGCAGTCTAAAAAGGCCTACTCAACTCACCATCCAACCCCTGTGGATGATCAGTGAGCCCACTCCACAGCGAATACACACACCCAACCACCCAGCCGCACAACCCCTATACGAGGCTGCCGCAGCCCCCTCCGACCCCCCCCCCCCTCTCCACACACACACACACACATACACACACACACACACCCCCGCCAACGCCACCGACACACCCAACTGCCAGCCACAAGGGGCCCTGCCACGGCCCACGAGGCTGCTGCATGGCACGGCAGAGTTCACGCATGCACAAGTTGAGAAGAAGAACTCAAATTGAAAAAAAAAAAAAAAAAAAAAGAAATCATCATCATCGTCTCTGGAAGGCCATGCCATGAATAAAGTTAGTAAGTTGCTTTAAAGGAGAGAGGTGACATGAGGATAGGGTGTCAGTTTGGAGACCCCCACTGTCTGCTGAGACCGTGACTGTTTATGTCGTCTTAATTTCTGGTAACCAAGAAATGATTGTAAATGATGTGTATTGTTATCTTCCTTTTTTTTTTTCTTTTGTGACAGAGCCATTCTTCAACTGTGGGGGGGGGGGGAGTCACTATGGAAACAAACCCCATGGCGAGTTAATGGCGTCCAACCATGATGGCGCTACTTGTCATAGCTGTCGTGCCTGCAAGTGACACTATAGCACTGGGGCACTGGGGAAGACAGAAAAATACAAAAAGCTCAACTTCTACCATTGCTAATTTTGGATTGATAATAACAAAGATTTCTCATTTCCTCCTCTCTTCAACTTTTCACAGAAAAAAATGTGTGTTTTTTTTTTTTTTAATCCTTCTACATTCCCTTCTTTGCCACCTCCACTTTATCTCCCAGAGACTGGAGAAGGTGCATCGCTCAGAGCACAAAAGGGAAGAAAAAAAAAAAGAAATAGCCTTCCCCTCATTTCAATACAGTGACTAACCCGCAGCCATCACCACTCCCACTGAGGAGAGAGGCGGGGGCAGTGGTCCCTATGGCGACCAACGGGCCACATTGTTCCCAGACCGGCCCACATTCATTACTGACACACACAGACACACACACAGACACGCACACACTCTGCAACACAGACGATTAAAACATTTTGAAGTTACAATTCACACAGGTGGAAGTGCAGCAGCCTGCTTTTTTTCTTTTTTTCCCCCCATCATCGCCACAGTCACTGTTTTATTCTTCCTGAGATTAACAGGAAGCTGACAACAGTTTGTTTGTTGCTGCTTTCACACCTCAGTGGTTTCAGGTTGCCTTCAGAGAAACTTTTTTTTCTGTGCTCTACTCCTTGAAAAAAAAAAAAAAAAGTTTTGCTTCACTCTATCTATAAAAACCAAAATCAAAAAAAGTCAACAAACAACCCTGTCCCCTTTCCTCCTTGTTTCTATGGAAATTGACACTGAGTAACATTTGGCTGAAATAAAGAAAGATTGAGCACATGTGTCTCAGCTGGTGTAATGTGTAGTTGATAGTGACTTTATAGTGTAAGGCGAGTAACATCTGATGTGTGTGTGTGTGGTTCGGAGGAGTGAAATGGAGAACGCCAGCAACAAACACCAACACGCTTTAAAGAAAAACATCAGCATTGCATAACCTTTGTAAACAAAATAAAATGTAGCAATGTTACACCTCTCCTGTGGATTATTGGAAAATCCACTAATCAAACACTAAGCAATGGGATTTGCTTTTGGTGGGAAGTAAATACAGAGAACTCACTGTTTTTGAGTCCAGCTCGTGTCTGGTTTGGGCCAAAACTTTATCCACGCCGGCTTGATCAACAAAGGTGACGAATCCGAACCCCCTGCAGACATCAGGAAGAAGGGACAGGGTTTTAATGAAACAGGAACAGATGTTGACATGTAATGATAAGTTATGAGCGGCAAGGAATCACAGAGCTCAGATAAACTTTCAGCTCCAGTTAAGAAGCCGGGGCTCAAAGCTCCCTCACCTCGAGCGCTTAGTAACCGGATCTCTCATCACCATACACTCCTTCACTTCACCGTACTTGCAGAAGTACTCCTTCAGACCCTCTGAGACACAAAATGAAAATGATTCAAAGGGGAACAAGGTAGTTAATAAGAGCTCTACAGAGGTGAATCAAGACGCAAGCAATGTCTGACAACTTTTTTTTTTTTTTAATTCAAAAGTTGGCAGAGGAGTTTAGCTGCAGAGCACCAGCAGTGATTTGGCTCCTCACAATTTTGAATTTAAGTGTATAACACATGAAATAAACATTGATTACAATGTGGAAAACTTTAAATCAAGCCCAAACAAAAATCACCTTATCACATCCTGAATAATTCAATTTCCTTTTTTTTTTTTTTTTTTTTAAAAAAAGCTTTAAAGAAAAAAAAAAAGACATTAATTTATTCTATGGGAGTTCTGAATGGGGTGCATTCATTGTGGGGGTAGGCTTCATATTTAAACTCAAAGGTAAAAACAAATAAACAAACTCAATATAAGTAAACAAGAATATTAAGAAATACAGCTCCTTGGCTAAAGTTTCTATTGGGGCCATCTCATCCACACCAGGACTTTTTAAGACATAGTGGTATTTCATAGAGAGTTGGTGGAAAAAAAAAAAGATTTACCTTGTGTTGTTTGCCAGCTGAGTCCACCTATGAACATTTTGCTGTGGAAAGAAAAAGAGAAAATATTTATATTTGCATAATTTTAAAAGTAGGATTTAGTGGGTTTATTATTTATGAGCTTACTTAGTAAAGAAAAACTTGTTATTGAGGTTTTTGAGTGTCTAATCCTGGAGGAAAAGCCAGCATTTGAGAGTGTATCACCTCTGATTTTTTTTTTTTTTTTTTTACATGAAGGCTCTCAGTGTGGAGGTGTGCGGGTCTGGGCTGCACACACACATACACACACTCAACCCTCGCAGAATAGCAGGTTTGTTTCTGTGGGTGAACGAGCGGAGCTACGAAACACGGGGGGAAAAAGTTTTTTTTTTCTTACCAGGGGTCGTGAGGAGAGTCCGTGGTGGACAGGCTGCTCTGGCTCCCTTCCGTCTCCATTCCGTCTCCTCGCTATGTGTGCGTGTGTGTGTGTATGTGTGTGTGAGTGAGTGAGAGAGTGGGTGAGTGAGTGAGTGTGTGAGTGCCGTGTGTGTCCGGGCCGAGCCGAGCCGTGCAGTACCGTGCGGGAGAACAGGCGGAGAGTGAGTGAGAGGAGCTGGGCGGGTTTGGCCCGGGGTGACAGGAAGAGGGGAGCGGGCCAGATGCAGGCTGGGACAGACTCCACCTCCTCCTCCTCCACTCAGTCCCCGTTGCTGTCTCTCATCATCCCACCGCCGAAGCACGCTGCTCCGGCGTCAAGTAAGCAGTTGTTAGACACGCAGCTTCCGCCACCGTTTTTCATAAGAGAGGTAGTGAAGCGACTCTTCAAGTACTTTGATCAGAAATGTTAATAAAACGTTACAGGCAGTGCTTTGTATGTATGAATGCCCAAAGTAATTGCAAAAGTTAAAAAAAAAACAATTTAACAACTCCCATTGTTTTTCTAAACTATAGTGATATAAAGCTAATATTTGCTGTAAAAGTGCAAGATACTTTACTTCAGTATTTCAGTATTTCCATTTACAGTAACGCCATTACTGTAACCTACTCCACTACGTTTATTTGAAAGCTTTACTTACTTTTCAGTTGGAGTGATTTCCAACTTTTTTTGGCTTTTAATGTCTTACAAAAAGTAAGTAGTCGGTAGCCAAACAGTGATTTTCCCTCTAAAATTCTCATGACTTCATTTCAATAAATTGTTAAATGGTCCAATACTTTGGCAAACATCCAGGGTTAGAGAAAAAGATCAAAAAATGAAAACACATTTGTGTATCAGAACTTTGTTTTTTCTTCTTTCTTCTCCTATTAATCATCTCACCAACCCTCACATTTAACTGCTGACCTCACGGTCATCTATCTGCACACCTAGGTTGGAAACTCGACACGGCATATTAAGTAGTTGTAACTAGCTCCACCTGTAGCAGCTACAACAGTAACATGTAGCTGACACACTGACGTTTCAGTATTAATAATATAATGATGTTATATAAAATAATATATCTGTGAGAAGGACCAAACCACTTCAATACTGCAATATTTTTACTACGTCAAGCTGAAAAATCTTACTACTGTACTTTTTAAAAGTATCATTTTATTGGGGGCTTTTACTTGTAAGTAGGTTTACATTGCTGTATTGTAGCAATTTCACTGAAGTTAAGGACCGAAATACTTTTTCTGCCACTGTTGAATATGAAAGTGTAATAACTTAGGCTACTGTCCCTGAATGTGTATTTATGAGCTATTAGTAGGCTATACTCTATCCTCACAATGCAGACTCTGGCAGTCATTAAGACTTTGATATAATTCATCAAACTAGCAGGTGTTGAGCATTGATGTCTATCTGAGATCTTTGTTGTTTGTTTGTTTTTCTAAGGAAGGCACCAAATTCTGTGTGACTGGATTTTAAAGTATGAGATATGAACATTTTTGAGTATGTGCAATACTGACAATGTCAGAGTTAGTCAAGTGATATACAAGATATCCTATATGAAGATTCACAAAGATATGTCTTCAGAAATATCTCTATCAAATTTTAATGCAAAAATAAAACAAAAATCTAAATTTTCAACCATATTGTGTATCATCAACAACAGTTATACTCTTTTAAAACCTATAAACCATATGTACTTGTAAACAGATTATTTACAATTAAACCTCTGGAAATGCTTTTTTTTCTCAGGGAAAACCATTGAGCTTTTATTATGAAAGCGAGCAGGCTTTGACTTCCTGTCAGATTCAGGTTAAGTCCGACTGACTTGACTCAGTTTTCATCCCAGTCAAAAAAAAAAAAAAAAAAAAAAAGCAAAGAAAAAAAAAGAAAAAAACGTTAACTGGCACAATTTACAGTTACAACCAGCTTGAAGAGCACTGTCTGATTATCACTAAAACTTTTAATCATCACCTGTGATGCGTTCAAGGTCACTGCAACGAAAGTCTTATAGTGCACTGACAAAAAAAATCTAGTTAACTATCACACAGCAACACACCACATGCAGATACAAATGAAGAACATTAGCCTACCTTATGTGATGTCAGGAAATTAACATCATATGCGATTAATTTAATCTGCTGAGTAATACAAACACAGCCATTACTCAAAACAGGGCATGTTGTTATATAAAAATGTGTTTATAAAAAAGTTCAAGTTAATCACTTTCATAACGATTGCCTCAGAGTTAGCCCCAGAAGCCTATTGAAATTATATTAATTCAAGATGAGGCCAGTGTCTCTCTTCACAGTTCTTTTCTATCAATATTTTTCATATGTTATCACTGATATTTACTGATCTTTAAACTGAGTTTCCCAATTCACCAACAGGATCCTTGTCGAGTCATTTCTGAGTCATTTTCAACAGAGAATTGAGAAAGAATATTATCAGTGTTTTTTAATTTGCAGACATAATTTCTTTCATTTTATTACACTTCCATACTGCAGACCGGCTTATGCAATGTGGTATAACAGGAGGCTTGTGTGCTGTGCTCATTCACTGCTGGGGTTTAAGTATTTAATTAGTACCAAAGCCAGCTCCAGCTAATCTTCTCAACACTGACTCAACATGTGACCTGGTAACCAATGTTAAGGCCAATCAATGGACTGAGCAATTCAAACAAAGACAACGACAGTTTCCACTTATGGTGCCTTTAAAATGGATGCTATTCGGAGTTTGGTGTAAAGTTTGGAGCNGCGAGCAACAATTATGGTGCTTGTTGCCTCTCTAAAATGCACCCACACCTGTAACATGATCCATAAGAACAATACAAGCATGAAGTGTGTAAAACAGGATGTGCAGGCACTGATTTAGTTTTGTGATTGAGTGCTGCAGCCAGTGTCCTGCCTGCAAACAGGCCTACTCTGTGCTCTGCAGATGAACAGATGAAGCTCTGGAAGTGGGACAGGGGCTATTTGGACAGGAATTAAGGGGTGTGTTAAATTTCTGCATGCATGATCAATGGGGTTGAATGGCGCGGATGGGGATTGGGAGTGTGTGTGTGTGTGT
>JANJYP010030873.1:0-17857 GCA_024605115.1 Rastrelliger brachysoma
ACATAATAAGACAAAGACAGCTGGATGAATAGTTTCTATCAACTCACTGGTTCGTGTTCCGTGGAGGTGTTGACTTCTTGTCCCTGGCTGTTAGAGTACTGCTCACGTCTCTTCTCTCGTTGAATAATCTGACTGACGTCATCCTCCAGTTTATTAAAAAAACGCTCCTCCTGTCCAATTCCCAGTGCTGGGTTAGCAACTCTGCCATCCTGAATGTGTTTCAAAAGTGACATGCCATATCATACATATGTGCACAACCTTGTGCATATTTCTATAATTCTACATATACAATAATCTAATTGGTTTTGCTTACCTCTTTTTCTTGTTTCCTGTTCAAATGTTCTACAAAAAGATAAAAGTGCATTAACATGATCATAATTTCAACAGATTTTAATGAAGCCAATGCACACATTTATTTTTTCACCTAAAAAAAGAGAAGAAAGAAAGAGCAAGGCTGTAGTCTATTAAACTATCAAAAGGTGGATTCTAGCTGAACTGCTTTTGAAACTGGTCAGTAAATTTCTCTCACCTACACTGCCTTCAGCCTGGAAGTCCTGCAGTGAAACTGTCTTTTTATCTTTAGCTTGCTGATTCTTCTTTTTGTCCTTCTTCCCTCCTCCCTCTTTTCCTCCACGAGACTTTGGTGAGGATGTGTTTGTGCTGCTCTGCTGGAGAAAAGGAAATCATTTGATTTCAACTTATAAACACAAACTATAGTATATTCAACTTCAGCACCCTAGACTTAAAATGAAAAAAAAATGATTGAGTTTAAGGTGTCGACCTTCAGCTTCAAGAAATGTGTCCAGACCTATAAAGCACCAAATTAAGAGATTTATAAGACAGTTATACTTCTATAAAACTGAACTCTGACAGCTGTGACAGAGGAGATATGTGTGTGTGTGTGTGTGTGTGTGTGTGNACTCCAATTTACTGAGAATCAAAGCCTTTTCCAAGTCAGCCTCATATAGTTCAGTGGTCATCTATGGAAAGAGAAGGGAAAAGGAAGAAAATCTACTTGAGATACATACAGTACTGCCTGTAAGGCCAGATGTGAAACTTTTATTAAAACACAGCCTAAAATAAATTAACCAGTTCTAAGAATAACCTGCATCTCGATCATACTATTGCACTCTGCTGCTGACCTCTGAACAACTCTACTGTCATAGCTGATCAGCTCACACATTTGTTATGTAGATGTTTACTCTTACCTGCTCATCCCTCTGCTTCCATTGCTGCCAACCCTCTGAAGGCATACTGGGGTCGTTTACCACAGGATTGAGAAGTTCATGGGCTATTCCTGACAGTGTCATGTGTGGAGGTGGGACACAAGACTTCTGAGGAATCTTCTTGAAGGCCAGGTTGCGAAGCTGATAGAAAAAGAGAGAAAACTGAGTCTAAACACTGACTTTTGATGTGGCTGATGTGACTGTTATAAAAACTATATTTGCTGACAGATGTGGAAAATATAGAGACTATGTTTAAAAGGAACACTCTAAAACCAAAAGTACATATTCTTTCTCCTGTTAGTTAGTGACTTTTGGATATACCGGCTGTAGGGATGTCTGCCTTGTGATGCTCAAGAAGGATCATGACCCTACCTGACCCAACCCAACAGTAATTTTACTACACCTCCCAAAAATGAGTACATAAACTGTTCACTCTGTTGTAGTTTGGTAGAGAGAAAATAGTTCCTGCATGAAACTGTTCACAACAAGGCCCACAGAATATCTTGAGCAAGCAGGTGATTATTTATGACAAGAGGCTGCTGTATTTTTGCTGATTTAAGGCGCCACAGGCCAACTAACAATNTTACTGTATTTTTCAAATGTATTTTTGCTGATTTAAGGCGCCACAGGCCAACTAACAATATCTCCAGAACATATCTAAATTGATAAAAAGCACTACAGGTAAGAGAAAAATATTGACCCTTAAAGTAAACCATTGCTTAAATAAGATGCTACTCTAGTGAGGATGTTTTTATTTCCTGCTGCAAACTTCCTGATAGGATGAAATATGTACAATTAGCACACTGAAAATGTTTGTTTTCAGACTTATTATTATTATTATTACAGTATATGTGTCTGTGGTTAATGGTTCCTTACTCCCTTTGGAGTAGGATGACAGATCTTGAGACATGCATTTTAAAAGAGGTAAAACATTTTGAGTTTGTTTAAAAATCAAAATGTGTGTGTGTATGTGTGTATTAATAGTTATAATAGTTACTCCTTGTTACTGTTGTGTAAAATGTCCGGACATATGGGGGGGGGCAGAGCTGTCAGTAAGCGGCTACAGGACACTGTTGTGTTAGCTGCAGTAGAGCAAGGCAGAGAAGTGAAGAGGGAGCAGTGATGGTAAGAAGCTGAATCAGATCATATAACATGTTATATGACATAAACACATAATTATTATTTCACTGTGGTTGTGTGGTTAGAAAAGATATTTACTGAAAAGTGTCAAAATCTAACGGTTTCATATTTTCCCCAGTCATTTAGACAGACTACTTTGTGGCTGTGTCATCATCACTCTGATTTTTAATCGTTTGACAGCCCTAAAAATCGTTTTGAATTGAAAATCGATTTTGAATTGAATCATAGCCCCAAAAATCAGAATCGAATCGTGACAAAGTAAAAGATTCCCACCCCTACTAATCACAGTAAACGGCATCATGAAAAAGAGCAATACATCAAGATTCTCAACAACATCATCATCATCAGGCAGTCTGCAGAGAAACTTGGCCTTAGGCACCAGTGGACATCAGGATGACAACAACCCAAAACACAGCAAAGTGGTGAAGAAATGGTTAGCAGACGAAAACATCAATGTTTTGCAGTAGCCTAGCTAGAGTCCTGACTTGAATCCAACTGAGAATCTGTGGAGGGAGCTAAAGATCAGGGTGATGGCAAGGAGATGAATGAGCAAAAATACCAGTGGATACAAGCAAAAAAAAAAACTGGTCAACAATAGCCAATAAAGGTGAGGGTGAGAGAGAGAGAGAGAGAGAGNGAGAGAGAGAGAGAGAGAGAGAGAGAAATAACTGCTTCCTTTTCCTCATTTAATATGACAGATTGAGTATTATGGGCCTTTTTGTCATTTTATATAGGCAAGAAAACTGAAGACACCTGTGAACTGGATAAATGTCACCACTTACACACACACACACACACACACACACACACACACACACACACACACACACACACACACACACACANACTTTCAGTTCAGCTGAAGTGAAATAACACCAGAGCATAACCTGTTTATGTCTGTGCACCAGGCTAGAGCCAAGAACATGATGTATATTACAAAGACCTGTGTGGAGCAAAAGATGGTGAGCTGCCCCTCCTCACCTCATTAGCCTCACTCTGCTGCTGTTCCTTCTTCTTCTTTTTCTTGTCTTTCTTTTTGTCGTTGCCCTGACCTGCTTTACCCCCGACTGCTCCTGCCTTTCCTTGCCGGGTCTTGCCAGACGAGTCCCGTCCACTTTTAGTTGAGCTCTTTCCTGGTTCAGAGGTGTCGGAGTCCGAATCCGAGTCTATCTGCAGCAGGGCGAAGCGGGAGGCGGTGGTGGGAACCGTGATCATTGCTGGCGATGCCATCACGAAAGAGAAACCTGATGTTATCTGGTGATTATGGTGAGAGAAAGAACACTTGAGTTAGGACAACTTGAAGCCGGTCATAAAACAACGAGTTAGCCTCTAGTTGCAACCTCTTTTCAAATGAAAACACGACCATGTATCGGCAAAAAGCTACATGTAAAGCAACAGACTGCAAGGTTGGCGCAAAAATAAAACACACAGCAGAGCTCATAAAGTAATTTGAAGTGTATCATCGCTGACTGACGAGGCTAGCATTATACAGCTAACTATACAAAGCTTAGCCGGTTCTGTTAGCTCTTAAACAAGTGCTAAAGTAGTGATGAATGGCAGTCTAAAGCAGATGAATGACTCACGTTGATCTTTTGGTTTTAATACACTCTCTGGCTTGTGTTGGAGAGGCAGCAGTTGCTTGAAAAGTTGCCAAAGAAGACTTTCACCCGTGTGTTGAGGTACCGCGGCTGGTTACCGTCGGTGTTACAGCTGAGGTACAGGAGCCCGGCGGAGCCAAAAAGGATTCGGTCACGTTCCATTGTAGTGGTCGCCCTCTCTTCTGTAGCTGGGAAGGATTGCAGGTGCTATCTCGATATTAGTTATTCATAGGTTTGCAGTGGTTAAAGTAAGTTTGAGGTCCTTGTACCTTCCATCCTAGTTTGTGCGTTACTAGGTGACATTTCAGGGGGAAATGTTGTATGTTGTACTTTAAACTCCACTAAACTGACAGCTTTTAGTTACTATTTACTTTCAAAAAATTTCAAAGATTGGGAATGATCTGGCTCTGTAGACAGGCCTCTTCTGTTTTTAAATCTCTGCTGATAACCCATCTCTTCTCCTTGGCTTTTGAGACCTTGTGAGACATTTTTATTTGATTTTATTGTTTGTGTTGTGTGGCTGTTATTAGGTCCTCGCCTCGCCAGTGGCGAGAACCTATTGTTTCTGTAAGGATTATTATTATTATTCACGTTCTCCCAAAAGAAACGCTAATTTGACCCCCTGAACATGCCCGAAAACTCACGAAAATTTGCACGCACCCCAGAATCGGCGAAATTTTTTATATTTTAATGGTCGCGCACATGTCACTGACAAAGTGTCACCTAGAAACGTTTTTAAAAATTGAGCCCTTCGCACCAGAGTCACGCAGAAACACGAAATTCGGTACACATCATGACAAGACACAAAAAAGTCTCTTTTTAGACCAACACTCTTAAACAGGTGGCGCTATCGCGATTTGCAGACGTCATACTTTTGCTAACTCCTCCCTGAATTCACGTTCAAATTCACTCAGAAACATCTCAAGACATTGGGGATTAAAAGTTATCAAAAAAAAATTAATAAAGTTATACATGGTTGCCGTGGCGATGCGCCGAATTTCGATGTTCCACATTTACAACACATCTGCTGGCCAAATTGTGCAACTACACCCATGTCACAGTTTTTAAAAATTTGTCCTGTCACTCCCGTCTGATGAAGGCTAATACAATTTGGCACACACATCCCCGACACCGTAAACTTCCATATAATATGGGCCCCCAACACACAGAACATATAACAGCTCCATAGCGCCCCCTAGAAATAGCAAAAAAATTGAGCCCCTCGCACCACATTGGCATAGACACATGAAATTCGGTACACACGACAAGACACACAAAAAGTCTCTTTGACCAATGCAATAACTTCTTTTGGAGGCACAATAGCGCCACCTAGGAGGTTTTAAAACTGAGATTCGTAGACATTGTACTTTTGCAAATTGCTCCCTGAATTTTCACCCGATCACATTCAAATTCACCCTGAAACATCTCAAGACATTGGGGATTAAAATTTATCAAAAAAAATCTTTACTACTTTAGACCTGGTTTCCGTGGCAACATGTGGAAATTCCATGTTTCTCCAGAAGAATACAGCTGCTGGCCAAATGGCGTTACTGCAGCCATAACACAATTTTTAAAAATTTATCCTGTCACTCCAGATTGACGTAGACATTTAAGGTGTTATTCTTATAAAAATTTAAAATATATAGTATATTGCAACTTGAAGCAATTCAGATTATTCTTCTATTTACAGCAATTTACAGGATTCATATTTTGGAAAACAATGGTGTCATATGCATCCATAGTAGATTTATGCATCAGACCAAGGGGTGGGGGAATGAGAGTAGCCCACACAATAAAAACAAAACCATGAGATGTGCAAATTTGTATGTTTAATTTATTTAACTGTAATATGAGCCACCAAGATTTAAAAAAAAAAAAAAAGATTACACAGCAGTCAATATATCCTCCATAGTGCACACGGATATAAAAAGTCTGTATCAAAACAGTTGTAGTGCAGAGAGCACACTACACCTACTGACAATTTGAAGTCCTTGACAGTTGTGTAAATTGAAGGTGAAAGACAAAGCACTTCTCACAAGGCACTATTTAACTCTATTATATAACAGGTCTATGAACATGTTTCCCCTTATCATTTAAACTAGTAGTTTGTAAAAGGGTACAGGCACATTAAGTTGTAGACCTCTAGTTTGTAATAGTTGATGATAACCATACTGCAAGCTTTCAACAATGTCTTTACCAAGAGCTTCAAACAAAAAGAGCCCCAAGTTAATTCAGATGAAACAAGCATGCACAAAGAGTAGCGTTGACATTAGATGTGGTGAGAACTGACAGAAAACTATCTATGCAAAACTAAAAGTCTTACTCTATTTTTAGTATAAAGAAATAGTAATCGGATATTTATCTCTAGGCATATTTCTTTTATCAGGACATAGTGATGCCATGACAATATTGTCCTTTCTCTGAGTTTCTCTTCTTACTGAATGACATAACTCCTTTGACCACCGAGCATGAAAGATAAACAGTAGTGTCACACTGCAAACACTTAAAACGTTTCAACATTAATGGATATCTCACCTTCTTCTCCTCAGGTTTTACTAGTGTGGTATTACATTGCAAGTGTTTAACAAAGGACAGTTGCGTGTTTGCAAAAATTGAGAGCAAACCTGTTAATCTAAAACACATGTATCTTATTCTTTACCATATTGTGAATATATGTCAGTATTTTGACATGTGTGGGTGACTGTCCTCAAAGCCCTAAAAACTCTTTAAATTAAGAGACAGAAACAAAAATATTTCCCCTACAAATGATACATTAACATTTCCCCAGATTACTAAAGTTAAGATGAACATGTGCTTAATATTTTGTTTTTGTCATCAGTTCTGGCCAGATAGTGATGGTGGTCTATGTAAAACCACTGAATATTTAAAAAAAAAAAAAAGAAAAGACATCATCTGTCAGTATTTCTGGACATTTCTATGGAGTCCTCCAATATTGACCCTGTGCTGGTATCCACAACAGACTGGTGCCTCCTTGTGACAGAACCGCACACCTGCAGATTAGCTGGTGAGATATGCCTCAGTTCTTTGCGACAAAAACGGACAGGTGTCATCTCTAATCTTTTAACACACTGACCAGCCCCTCCTTCATTCTTTATCTGGGACTGTGCAAGTTTCTGGGTATATATAGTCATTTTAGTCTCATTGTGTGTTTGGAAGTCAGAAGATGAGGAGGGACACAGGGTTTGGTGGGCATGTCTCTCCATATGAGCATCATGTGTCCTCGTCTGTATTTCTTCATTTTGCAACTGGGATTTGTTTGTACTTGTGTGTATCTGTGTACTGTGTGTCTGTTTGAGTTCTCGCACGTGTGGGTCCGCAGGTTGCTCAGCAGGATGTAGGGCATCTCCAAGAAGCTCCTTGAGTTTCTTTTTAAGCAGGCGGCTGGAACTCTTGTAGAAAAACAGTTCTTTCTCCAGATCCCGTAGTCTGTCTTGACTGACCTGCTGTGCCTCTTCTGAGACGCCCTCTAGACACACACACACAAAAATAAAAATATGAAACTGTAGTGTGTACAAAAAGACACACAAATCCTCATACACACAGGCTAAAATACAGCCCCCAAAATATAATGTTATAACCTTTTAACAGTGTATTTTGTTTAGTGTTTAGTTTCTGCAGTAGCACTTGAACGTTGTTCTGGTGATCATGGCGTTGCTGAGTGAGCCTGCGGTCTGCATCTAAGGCCAGGCGCTGCATGGCGGCCTCCATCTCCCTCAGCACCACCTCTTGCTCTCCAGTTTGAAGTTCCAGCTCTTCACAATGCAAAAGCAAATGGCGCTCTGACTCCCGAAGACAAACTACCTGAAAAATATATATTAACATAAGTCATAATTATACATGTACCAGCTGAATCTTGTACCTTCATTTAACCTCACTGCCTGCAGAGAAAGAAAGCAAGGACAGAGTTGAACAGGAGGGAGGAAATTTATCACACTATAATAAGAGTATTTTAATGGTGCAGACAGACCTCCTGGAGAGAGGTTGATTCATCTTATAAGAGGCTATAAGAGGAATCAGTTTAGAAAGATGAAGGGCACAGAAGGGTGCAGTCAGGGAGCAAAAAGGGGGAGAGGCATAAGCTAATAAATATAACAAAAATAGTGCTGCTCATTTCTGACTCATAGATGCACGTCAACTGCACAGAGAAAGAGGAAGTAGAAATACATCACCTGCTAGGACACAAAGAGAAGAGGACAGCATGAAGTTTCAACATTAAGGCATTGGTAACGAAATTAGAAATCGGAGAGCATATAGGATTTACATTTGAACGTTATATATTTGCGTATATTGTCATGTGTGCATTTTATCTTACCTTGTTGAAATATTTGACAAGCAGCTCTGAAGCCTCAGGTAATGAGAGCTGCTTCAGTTTGCTTATGATGTCACAGAGGTGGGCGGGCTCACTGTTTTGTGACCGACATGAAGGTGATTCTGTGATTGACAGCTTTGTCTGTTTGTCCTGGATTGAGGAATTTTTAAACTCCAGAGCTGCATCCAGAGCCTCAATGGCTTCTTCTAACTGGAGCAGGGAATGCTCCTCCTAAGTATAACACACATACACATAAACACATAAAATAAACCCAGTGATGAATGATAAAAATACATAATGAAATATTTCCACAAAAAACATAGAACAATTTCTTATATGTGCGATCTATGACTGCATTTATTAATCACACACACAGTTCCCTTTATTCAAACCTCCACAGTGAGCACTCTGTTGTCCTTCAGCTGTGCATCCAGAGTGTCTCGTCTCTTTTTAAGCAGGTCTCTCTCCTTCTGCAGTTCCTGAGTGGTGACACTTCCTGTCTGCCTGCTCTGCAGCTGGTCCTCCAGAGACTCCAACCGCACAGACACATGCAACAAGTCCTGACTCAAAGCCTGGAGAATCATTGATAAAAGGTTTTCAGGTAACAGCTTCAATAACACGTATCATCTTAATCTGTGGGAGTCACTCATCAACTATTTTTCATAACATTTGCTAAATTTTAATAAAACTTCACACAGGCTAACCTGACTGGAGCGTAGCTTCCTGATCTCTAATTTGTTTTTCTGTTGCAAACAGGCCTCCCTGTGTAGGAGCACTTCGTCTCTCCCCCTCAGCTCCTCTTCCAGCTCCTGCAGTTCTGCTCTCCTTTTAAGCACCTGCTCCTCTTCATTCTCCAACCAACAATTGTCATGCTCCTACAGAGAGGAGGAGAAACAAGGAGTGGCATGAGGGAGAAAAAGAGCAAGCCAAGGGGGAAGGGGTAAAGCAAGGAGATAACAGGATAATTAAAAAGACAGAATGTATTTCTAGACATACAGAGGAATCCATTATACTTCTAACTTTTAAAATAATGCTTTACTTTTTTCTTTGAATCTTCCTGGGGTTTTCTTTTGTGAACAGCCAAATCTTCTGCCTTTTGCTCCTATGAACAAAAGCACAAAGCATGAGTCATTATTGATTTAACCATACTTAATGTCAGCCATGGCCCTGGGTGGATGGTTGCTAAAAGGCGAATTCCACTAAAAAGGATTAATTTGAAACAAGATAATTTCAAAAGTTCATAAATAAAATTGTTGACTTTGTTTTTTTCTTGGGAAGTTGCTCATGTTGATATGAGTATGGTTTACAGAGGACTTAACATTAGTAGTGTAACACCCTCTTAAAGAAGCAAATATTCTTATATTTTATGTATATTCTTATATTTACAATTTTGTATTTCAAAGGATCATATCCTACTGCAGTCCAAAAATAGTTTGAAATAAAGCAAAACTAACCTCATCATGGTCAGATTCTTTGATCTTGTCACTGGTGTCTCTCTCCTGCCTGAGGCTGGTCTGCAGCTGTGCTCTTTGCGTTCTCATGTGCTGCAAGCTGCGGTACAGCTCCATTCTGAACTGCTGGCTCTGCGTGGTCAGTCTTGCCAACATGCCATGTTTGCCGTCACTGCTGTGTCTGCCATGTTTCTTTACTGCTTGTGTTTCCTTATCTGTCAGAAAAAAAGGCAAACAGCATTACTAGTGATGCCTTACCAAATGGTCTGCCACAGCTACTTTAGTACCACATACTCCTACAATACCCCCCACAGAGTCCCCTGAGGGACGCCTTCTCTAAGACCACAAAACATGGATCAGTGAACTCCCATGCCCCCTCTAGTATCCTCGCAAAGATGACGAGCTGGTCCACTGTTCCACAGCCAAGATGGAATCTGCATTGTTCCTCCTGAATCAGATCCAAAACTCCTTAGACTTTGTGAATAAAGTCTGAGGTTTAAAAATAGAACCAGATGAATCATTTTATGAAGAGACCTCCTTATTCACTTGCATTCCAACCATGGAGGCAGTGAACTGTGAGGCATCATTTACGACATGACAACACCTTACAAGACAGACAAACCTTAACCCAGACCAGATCTGCCAACTATTGGATTTATGCCTGAAAACTACATATTTCCAATTAAATGATACTTTCTACAGACAAAAACATGGCTGTGCCATGGGCTCACTAGTATCCCCCATTGTGGCCAATTTATATGGAAATGGTAGGGTGCAAGACCCTCAACTCTTACAAAGGAACATCACCAAGCCATTGGTTCAGGTATGAGTTGCCTGGCAGTTTACCAGAAATTCCTCAAGGCCATCCAATAATCCTTCTCCATGGTCTCACCAAACTCCTCCCACACCTGGGTTTTTGCTTCAGCTTACTGCTCAAGCTGCAGCCTTCATATGATACCTATCTGCTGCTTCTGGAGATCCCTGGGCTTGCCAGGCCCTTAAGTTCTCCTACTTCAGCTTGACGGCTTCCATTACTGCTGATGTCCACCAGTGGGTTCTCCAGTTGCCACCCTGTCAGGCACCAACAACCTTTCAGCCACAGCACTGAGAAGCCGCCTCCATAAGTGAGATCTTGAACATTGTCTACTCCATATTCTCAGCCTCCTTATGAATACAAGAGAATTCCTTCGGAGGTAAGAGTTAAAAGACTCCCTGGACAGTGGCCTCCGCCAGATGTTTCCAGTTTCCAGTTAACCCTCACTAACCGTTCAGGTTTCCCATGTCTGATCCAAAATTCCAACACAATGGTATATATATGGGTAGAATGTAGGGTAGAATTTATATCTGTGTGTATTTATATCTGCCACAGTACAAGTTCTGATCCTACCATTGGGCGGACTAATGCCAGACATTTTCAGATTCTACACAGATACTTTAATCACAAAACAATTACATAAAATCTGATTTTATACACATGTACTTAGTTAATCTCAAGAATGATGAGAATTTGATAATCTAAGTAAGTCTGTGTTCCTTTTTATCATCACAAGAATACTTGTTCTGCTGTTGTCATTGTCCTTGAATTCACTCAGCTGAAACCTCTGCAGAATCACTACTGCAAGAATATTTTGACCAACCTTGGCTTACACAAAACCTCCAACACTTGTTTTGATACAATGAACCTAAGACTGTTATTGTTCTTGAGTCAATATAAAAGTTTGAGTAAAACCTACAGAGCTACATACAGTAAATAAACTCAATACACATACCAGTTTTATCGATCTCTTTGATGAGCTTCTCTTTCAAGTGTATGTTGACTGAAAGCGCTTGGATCCTTCTCTCAGTGACACTGACACTTTGTCTTGCCTTCTTCATATGACATTGCATGGCATGATGTTCTTTGGTCCCTGAAATGAATAAAACTGATGATATGAAAAGAAATAACTTGTTGGACACAAACTAACTCATTAAAATATCACACAAGAGGCAGGATAAAATGTATTTATCAATATAAAAGACTGCAAAATAAAGCAAAATACACATCAAGTATACCCGTGGTTTGCTGGGCTTTTTGTACTGATGGGATTCCATTAGATGTCTGGTCTAGTTCAGTCATTTCTTCTTTCAGAGCTGATTTTTTCCGCTGAATGGTCCATGTGTGATTCAGAGAAGTATGCCTGATGTAATGTCACAATATTTGATTAGACTTTGATTAGATCAGACCAGTGTGTAAGATTTGGCAGCTTCTAACCAGCTGGTTACACATCCCCTCAGTTTCCTCTTGCAAGCATGCAGGAGAACCTACGGCGGCCATGAAACTTAGAAAACACACTGCACTGAGTATTATTTTCATTCCATTAGATGGCACTAAATCTTACATATTGGTCCTTTAGCTCACTTATGTAAAAATAAGTTGAATGAAAGAAAATAGATGTGACATGTTAGAAACAGTATTTTTTGTATTTAATTGGTAAAAATCATATGTGCAGTACACTTTGAACTGCACAAAAGCACATATATTTATGTTCAATGGACAACAATAACAGTGATGTGATGTGAGATGTGTTGACCTGGTCTGAGCAGGCTAGTGTCAGCACCAAGTGCAGTCATCCTTGACACCAAAACTGTAATCTGTAACTGGATTAGAAATGAAACACACAGTGCTATGTCTCTCCCTGTTTTGATGCACAGTTAATCACTGTTAAATAAACCAGGAGCAGGTGAGGAACAAACCTTATTGCATCTTGTGAAAATGACACTTAGCTGACACAGTGATGATTTTTGATGATAAGGTGACAAAAATGTGTAAAATAAAGCATCTCACCTATATCCCTTTCTGCCCACAAAATCATCATTCTCCTTCTCTTGATCCCCATCTTTGTTCTTAGTCTGTTGTTTGATGAATGGACAGTACACCTCATCCCTTTCCTCAATTTCAGCCAGCAGGAGGTGACCATGCATCTTAAAGGCTGCCATAACCCTCTCCAGTGAATAGGCTGGGGGACTGGAGTGACTCTACACACACACACACACACACACACACACACACACACACACACACACACACACACACACACACACACACACACACACACACACGAATGAGATTGTGTGTATGTACATATGAATTATAAGTTTTCAAATAAATCCAGGTATATAACAAACAGCTGGAATATTGCAAGAAATTTTCTTACTTACAATTACAATTAAGCTTGTTAAAAGTCTGGGTTTAGGACTTTCTCTGAATATATCCTGTCTTCAATGTCTTGTCTACTGGTGCAAGTGATTTAATGGACAGTGAAGTGCAACTGGGACAACAAACAGACAAACAGTGCAGCGGCCTACCTTCCTAGGAGGCCTGTGTCCACAGCTATTTCTGATCACAGGGACACTCTGTGGTCTCGGCCCTGAGTCCCCAGAAGCCCTTGATTCCACTGTTGCCCCTGAAGTTGCATGCTTATAGGTGATGAGGTTGCAGCGCAAATGATCTATGAGAATCTGCTGGTCTACCAGCTGTTCAGTCTAGAGACATTCACACACAAATATGCATACAAAATATATGAAAAGCTAGAAGATTTATTAATAAAGCTGTTCATTTTAGCACAGTTGTGAAATCACAATTTTTATCAGGATTTGCAGTTTCATTTTATGTATATTTGTTGATTCCATCAATGTTAGGTGGCACCTTTTACAATTTATAATTGCCTGCATTTAGAGACTTTCTGTTTCTCACCTGCATACACGTGCGTTCCTTTTCTTCCTCCAAGGCTTTGAGGTAGGCTTTTCTCTCTTGGAGAAGTTTCTCTATGTCTGTTTGCACCTGTCTCAGTTCTGTATCTTTCTGTTCCAACAATTGCTTTTCTATGGCGAGAGTTTCCTGAGAGAAAGAAAAGTGTTTTTGTTTTTTCTTTATTTTCACTAAACTAATGATAGTCAGTGGCCATTTTTAAAAAGGTCATTACAGCTTTATTTTGCTTTATTTTTCATTCATCAGCACTGTGCAACTAAAATACTGTTACATAATCATAGTAGAAAATTAAAACATTTTACTCTGAACAAAACAGTCGCTTTTCAGTATCTTTGACACCCAGTATCTATTCCATGTACCTACAAATGTCTTTTCACAGTGATCTAACACTTTCTTCACTTTTTATACTTACCTGGCATTTATCGAGTTCTTGTCTGAGCTGTGATATGATGACATNTTTTACTCTGAACAAAACAGTCGCTTTTCAGTATCTTTGACACCCAGTATCTATTCCCTGTACCTACAAATGTCTTTTCACAGTGATCTAACACTTTCTTNCTTTACTCTGAACAAAACAGTCGCTTTTCAGTATCTTTGACACCCAGTATCTATTCCATGTACCTACAAATGTCTTTTCACAGTGATCTAACACTTTCTTCACTTTTTATACTTACCTGGCATTTATCGAGTTCTTGTCTGAGCTGTGATATGATGACATGTTGGGATTTTTCCTCTGAACAGTCCTGATCATCAGTTTTATGTAATTTGTTGACAGCTCTGAGTCTCTCTTGCCAATCCTGCAGACGCAGTCTGAAAGAATGATTTGGAGTGGATCCACAGATATCTGCAAAAAGAGCTGCAGCCTCATGCACTAGCAGGCAGTACTGTGTTGGTTCTTCTTGGTTCACTCTCTTATCTGGCTCTGAGATCTGAATCTGGTTGGACTGTTTAAAGCTGTCGTCCCCTCCAACTGTTTCACCGGTCTTTTCCCTTTCCATTTTCATCTCTTTCTCCTTCTCTTTAAGTATCTCTCTCAGTGTCTGTACTTCATATTCCAGCTCCCCTAGTCGAGCTTCACTGGGGTCCCATGCTGTAGGACACGATTTAACCCCTGCATGACAAGAATCTGCTCTAGGTCGGTTGCGAATGTGACGAGTCTTGGAAGCAAATTGCAGGACACTCAGAGTCTCAGCTACACTGTGGTTGGAGGGACTTATACATGCAATCATCAGTGTATGAGCAGTGCCTCCCAATGAATCACGTAGCATGCGGGTGATTTTGGCATCACGGTATGGTATGTGTGCACTTCTGCAGTTATTCCCATGGCGATTGCGACCAGGATCAGATAGGGCACGGATGACATTGCCCAGTGCAAGCAGGCCTGTGTTGATATGAACAGCCTCTTTGAGCCGTGTCCCTGTGTTTCCAGTTTTTCCAGCACGTTCCAAGCCAGCCAAATCAACCAGACAGAGTTTAGATGAGCGGACTGAGTTTAAGGAGAAGTTGTTATGGCTATGCTGAGTGAGCTGAAGAATAAGGATGGCGTGAGAGCGACTTGAGTGCTCGTTCATTCCTGTGGTACCAGTGTGGCGCAAAGCATTCCCCATCTCTAGAACGTTGAGCAGCTCCACTGCTGAGGTGACGACCATCTCTTGGGCTCCCACCACCACTGAAAAGACACACACATAGACCACACATTAAACAAAGATATTGAAGTATGAAGATTATGAAGGTGAATCTCAATCAATGAATGTGCTGGCTTGGAAACTTATAGGAAACAGCTCAGAGCACAATTCACAAAATTAAAGATCCAGTGATAAAAACAAAAAACAAAAAGTAAACTACACAAAATGCTAGGAGTCTTTTGAAACATTTTAGAAGACTCTTCATTCTAAAAAGACAGAGGGCAGCACAGCTGCAATAGACAGTTTTTTGGATTCTCTGGAATTAACAAATAAATTAGAATGTGAATCATATAGATTTGTGACCAATCTCGGCCTGACACAGTCACTCAAAAGAATGACAGCGAGAGGAGATACCAGACAAAGATTGCCATTATTGGCAATTATTCTTATCTATTACTTCCATTTTACTCAAGTAGCTTTTAAAGTAACATAACAAGTAGCTGTCACCTCCACTTTTCACCTGGTTCACTGTCTGTGTGACATACAGCTCTTTAAAGCAGAGATCATAATGTTGCTGCTGTGTTTTAAACATCACATAGTGTATCAGATTTAGAGGCTTGAGGTGCTGCTGCAGCGTTAGATAGAGGTGTGTGTGGAAGTCTGTTTGAACGTAACTCTCCTCTGTATCTGGGGTGCAGCTGATGATGTGACAGAGACAACAGTATAGTCTGTAATTATATTGTAATTAAATCTCTGTAATTTAGATGCAGTAATGGTCTACTTGCTTCCAACACCATTTTAACTATATATTGATATTTGGAAATTCACAGTCCAATTGACAGAAATCCATTGTGGCGATGGAGAACTTTAATCCCTGCACATAGATGGGGTCGTTTAATTAGCATGCTTCTGGCCCCAGAACGGTCACATGAAACTCATGAATATCAGTTCTTAATATAGATTATAGGCCGTTTACCTCTATCATGGCTAGAGGACTAGAAAGGTTTTCATGTAATTTGATACATAATGAGGAGACAGATTTTATTCAAGACTGTCAAACGCAAGATAATATACAACAATCATTACACATTATTAACTACATCCAAATTATAAATGGTAGCAGCAATGGTAATTAGTATTGATGTGGAAAAGGCCTTGGAGTTTTTATTATCGAGTCCTACATAGATTTGGCATATACGAAACAATAACTAAAACAGGCAAGGCTGTGCGTATTCACCACTATTATTTGCATTATATTTAGAACCATTTAATCAATATGTAAGCCAAAATAATACTGTAATAGGAAATTAATAATAGGCATTAACATCTGTGGGAAAGAGCACAAATTGGTGTGGTATGTGGATGATATTTTGATCTTTCTGGACAAACTCTCTACCCAAATTAATGCTATGAATATTTTATTTGGTTATCAGGATACAAAATTAATGTAAGTTAAACACAACTGCTTAAATACAATTATAACCCACCAGATAGAATTATAAGTAAGGACCATCTAGCGTGGTAAACACAATATTTTAAATATTAGCTATAATAACAAAGGATCTCACAGAACAGAACCATTCACCGACACAAAAGAAAATTAAAGAGGACATAGCAAGATGGAATCTAATCCCATATTTATGTCTTAGCTCAAGAATAGACTCTATTAAAATGAATATTTTACCCAGATTGTTATACTTATATTAAAACCTACCAATAGAAATAGGACAAAAACAATTTAATGAATGGGACAAAATTTTGTCCAGATACATATGGTAAGGTAAAAGGCCTCAGTTGTCGAAAGGAAAAGGCATTTCTTGCTAGCATGTTAGCGTTTACTTGCTACATGATTATCTAGTAGCATTACTTTATTGATGAAGGCGGACAAGTCAGTATCAGTCGGGCAACCCTTTCTTTCAGCTCATTTACAGTATCAATATGGAATATTGAAACTGTAAATAAGAAAGATCTTTGTAATGCAATGAATGAGGGCATGCATTTAAATACCAACACTGAACAAATAACAGATATGAAGTCAAATTTGTGCATGCAACACAAAGGACAAATGAGAAAAAAATAATTATAAGAGTAAAATGTGGTTATCTCTTATGTCTGACAATATATGTTTCTCTTCTTTCTTTTGTCTGCCAGTCAAAAGAAGATTTTTCAATCACCTGTGTTTCCCCTGTCGTCCTCTCTGATATGAAGCTCTTTGTGAATAGCGTGGGGCTCCAGCAGGTCTCGCAGCTCCTCTCTGTACAGTTCCATATATGAGACTCGCACTGTCGCTTCCACAATATTACTGCTGTTCCTCTTCTCTTCCAGAAATGAAAACACATCCTGGGCAACACGATCGATAATACCACCCTCCTTATCTGAGAAAGGTTTGGAGAGAAGATACATACTGTTAGTTATAAAGTTGTTAAAAGTCACAAAAAAAAATGTAATGTATAACAAGGAAAAAACAACTACTGATCAGAGCTTATTGCACCTTATGAATTGCTGCATTCTAGTCGATAGTCCTTATGTCCTTATCCTTCCATTTATGTACTTACATGTTTTTGTTCTGTTATAAGTTAAGTTATAATCAAATTCCAAAGTTTGAAGTTTACTGTTTCGGTGCACTAATTTCATTTTATACATTCAAGTTTACTGTTAAGCTGTAAAATACCCTGCCTCCTTTGATTATCTCTGGTTATTTGATAGCCATATTTGAGGGAAAATTGCAAAAATGTACAT
>JANJYP010030875.1:0-11679 GCA_024605115.1 Rastrelliger brachysoma
CCCCACTTAAAGCATGTTTTAGTAAGAAGGCCGCCAATGTCTGTTTGCTTTCTCCAGGTTTAGCTATTATTGTGCAGAAAAACCTCAATTTCTCCATTTCTGAATTTTGCTTCCTCATTCATGTCTGAGAGGAACTAAACAGGATGGTCAGTGGTTCTCCAACGTCCAGCTGGTTTGAGAGATGAGGAGAAATATTCAGTAATTATTGTTAGTTTATATTGTAGCATGGAACAAAATATTACAAGACACAGAGGCGAAAAGGCTTAGTGAGTATAAGGACAGTGCCAGAGAATAATAACAATGAAGTTTGATTAAATTCTAAATTGCTGTAAGCACACTAGCAACATTATACTTACCAACCCAACCTATGACAATACAGTTTTAACTAAGACCCAAGAGTAAACACTGAGACAGTAGGTAGTGGGGAAATAAAAAGATGTATATGGAAAAGAGTCCAGTTCAATTGATGGATGTTGGCCGAGGCTGGAGCTAGAGGCTGAGGTGGAGTGGCAACGGTGTCCGAGCTGAAGGCTGCACCAGTCTGGGAAAAACAAAGAAAAGGCACCGGGGGATTAAATGACACAATAGAAAACACAGTAAAGTAGAGTAAGGCCATGTGTGCACGTATCTGGGTATTTTTAAAATCTAATATCTCCCCGTTTATTCATTTTCTGTCACATACTGTGATATTTGAGAATCTAAAACTCCCTTTTCCCCTCTACACACACACATGAAAAACGAGTTCTTGTAAACCTGAAAAGCAAAAACGCATTAAAATATATCATTTCCAGATACCCGGCTATGTGTTTGCATGCCCTTAGAGTAGGTATCTCCCCGCTCTAACACACCTGATTCTAATGATTAACTCGTTATCAAACCCTTTGATGAGTTTCGACTGCTTGGTGGGTTTGGTAGAGTGGGGAGATACCTGAAATATGCAGGTCAGTATCTCTCAAGGAGCAGAGTTGGTGACCACTGGAGAGGGTGTCTGAGGGTGATGCTTGAGGCTGAGGTGCAGTGGCATTTGTGACAGAGCAGGAGGTTACACACAAAAAACAAGATAAAGCACTAGAGTAAGATGTTTTTAGCCAACAGTTACTGTACCTCAATGTGGTGATGAATGCAGGGAAAACCAGTAGTGTTATGTCGTGGCTGATTGAAGCAGGTGTGCAATGTAGTATATTTGGTGGTATATTGAGGTGATGAATCGGTGATGCGATGATGTTGAAGGAAATTCTGTTGACATGTCTTAGCATTACCCCAGGCCTCATAGAATTTATTACCCAGATCCTGAGGTTAAATAACATCTTTTGGGTCAACCTATATGTGCTGATGTCCTGTGACTGGTCACAAGACACCAACAGAAGGTTTTATTGCCCCAAGGAAATACCTGGAGCAAACCCCTGACTTTGCCTCTGTTACAAAGACAAAGCAGTAGTGTCCTTCTTTAAATAATAGGCACAATGTTATCACATCAGACACCACAGCAACAAGCAGCAGCTCCACTCAATCAGGAAAGCCACACCCAGACTCTAAAAGAATTTAAGCAGACAAAAAAAAAATACACCAGAAAAATCCACAATCATGACACCAGCCCATGTGCACACAGCGTGTAGGTTCATACAATATATGTTATAAAAGTGGTTTTCAGTCTAAGAAAAAGATCAAAGTAGAAGCAGTTATAATTCATTGATGAATGAAAACAGCACTTTTGTTTAAAAAGAAACTCAGAGCTGCAGAGCTTCGAGTATGACATTACTGTACTTTGTTGTTGCACTTATAGATAATAGATCATTTATTTGTGCCTTTGAGCGAAATTGGTTTATTAGATGTCAACAATACAAATGAGGAGGTCTTATGTTTGTCATCTTTATCATCCTATCTCTGTGGATTCATTCAATGCTTGATAATGTAATCCTTAATAGTTTACTGGCCATTGTTAAAGTTTTCCTAACTTTTTTTTTCTTTCGCTGTACCACAGTAGCGTTGCCAAAGCAGCAGATGATGCAGACGATTAAAACGCTTTCAATAAAAGCACAGTGAAGTATTCGTCCATTGTTGTGGACGTTAAAAGATAGCGATTCCTTTAGAAAGTAGAGAGTGTATTCTTTGCTGAGTCTTAGTGCTCATGAGGTCAGTCCACAGGTCCCATTTAAGCTCGAGCACGGTGCCAAGGTACTTGTAATCCCTGACAGTTTGTATTGGCTCCCTATTGATAAAAGTAGGGTTAGAGAACTGCAGCTCTCTAAAAAAAAAAAATCAATGGACATTGTTTGTTTTCAGAGGTGTTCAAGAGAAAGTTTAACTTCTCACGCCAGCTTAAGAAGTAAGTCTTAAATTTGTTCCCCAATATATACGAGGGTCAATAAAGCTGTATCATCTGCGTATGTGATAATAAAGTGCCCATTAAGGAAAGTGTTACTGAAAGAATTGGCGTATAAAGATGATAAAGCATGTGCAAAGAGTGGTGTGGTGTTCAACAACTAAAAAAATAAACGGTGAGAAATGAGCCAGCTTCAAGTGAAAAATCTGCGACCACTNCGTTACTGAAAGAATTGGCGTATAAAGATGATAAAGCGTGTGCAAAGAGTGGTGTGGTGTTCAACAACTAAAAAAATAAACAGTGAGAAATGAGCCAGCTTCAAGTGAAAAATCTGCGACCACTTTATCGACTATAATAACAGGCTGAATAACATTAAAAGTGGATCTAAAGTCCACAAATAAAATCTTAGAGTGAGTCTTTGGTTGAGTATGCAATAAGTGCAATAGAGTCAGAATTGCATCTTTAACCGTTTGAGAGGCTTGACGAACAAATTGCAAAAGGGATCTCTGAGATGCTGTGTTGATAAGAATATACCTCTTCACTAGATGCTCGAAGCACTTCAAGACCAGTGATGTCAGTGCTGTTGGACAAAAAATTGTGAGGTCCACTGGTTTTGGAAATTTTTGGCATTGGTACAATTATAGATGTTTTTGATATGGTAGGGATAGAAGACTTAACCTTCCTGCTATCTTCCTGTCAGCCACACAACTTTTATCCTCTTGGGTCAATTTTGCATAGAACAAAATATAAATCCCCACCCTATTCTGTGTTTTTTAAAATTAAATTCAGTCCAATTTTACACTTATTCTTTGGTAATTATGGTCATCTAGCCTCATTTAAATGAGATTATAGCTCATTTTTCAGTTTAGAAAAAGGCAAAAATTAAACTGTTGATTGATTTATTAAAACAGGTCAGGAAAGTCAGGATACAGTTTTGAAACCATTTTAAATATGTGAACATGTCCTATTGTCCTCCCAACCTGATTTAACTGCTTATAATAGAGCAAAGTACAAATTATCACTCAGTTCAATGAAAATAATAACAATATACAGGGGTTTGGGGCAATGAAATCAAATACATCCTTATTTGTGATATAAAAATGTTTTTAAAACCGGGTTGAATTTAATCCAAGGAAAACAGGAGGGTTAAAAATGTGGTTAAACATAGTATTTTAATTAAAACACCTGAACTTCTTCATGGGTTACAGCCTCCTAAAAGGTGGCAGACTTCTGATTCCTTGATCATTAAGTTGGGGTGTAATGGGGGTGAGGGAATAGGGAGTAATTAAAGTGGCAGCATATGCACTGTTGCATCTCTCAAAGCAACAAAAGACAGAGCTGGTTTACCATCTTCTGTCCCTCAATACCATCCGAGACAAGGCCCTTGGGTGAAGCGGTTAGTCATGGATTTAATTCCCGTGCCAGGTCTCTGTGGGATTGGATGATGCCAGAGAGACCTTTTATCTTTTTGTTTTGTAGCAGTGCTTGTCCAGTTATATTTCTGTTTTTTTGAGATTCATCCTGGTTTCTGAAAGTTTCTTTTCTTTTGTTAGACACACATGGTTATCACTTGAATCAACCTTAAACATCTTAGGCCCTGTTTACACGACAACGCTCGGGGGTGAAAAACGGAAAACATTTTTGCCTTTTGTTTGGACAGCAATAGTGTTTTCGAGGCTTGAAAACGCAAAAATCTGAAACCAAATGTCAGAGTTGAAAAGTTGATTATGCTCCACAAAATGCAAAACTCTGCTCAGATCACACTCACACACCTGCGCCAATAAACAAACAAACGCATTGGATTATTTCCATCCATTGGACCTTCAAGCTGCTCTCACAGCTTTTTCCACGAAATGTACAGGATATGTACAGATAATATCACTCAACATAGAAAGATCTGTAATTACCTTTGTCTAATTTTGGATGCACCAATTCAGACAGCTTTGGACAAGACCTGGGAGATCTAGTCAATGCTGGGATAACTTTGTGGAAGGAGTAACTATTCATACTGCATCTATAAATAGGGAATTTCACACGTGTTTCTAAATGCAGAATTAAAAGTCAGAATGAAATGCTACTTTTGCATTTTGGTTCTGACCATTTCTGCATAAACAGGGCCTTAGTAGGTATCAATGAAATTGATATGATCAGAATATACACTGCAGGAAAAAAAAAAAATGGGTGAACTCAAAATTTCATGGCAACAAACTTTTGAGCAATAAAACTAAACATTTTAACTTTGCTATTACAGACCTCCCATACTGTGCAGTGGAACTTCATTGCAGTGCTGTTATGCTGTCGTTATTCCACCCTTAAGATAGACAGTCTCAGTGATCGCTGAGACACAGGTGCTTCAACACATGTGCAGGCAGCGGGTGTCGGTTGACGGCTTGTCGGTCGCTCTCAGACACTGTACATTGACGAGCAGGGTCGTATAGGCGTGGGGGGAGTTTGTTTTTCAGCCTTCAGTCAGTCACAAAAACCGCCTTTATGTCCATGTTTTTACTTCATCTGTATAGTACCTCACTTGCAATTTCTTCTAAGACTGCATAGGTTGTAGTAAAGATTATCTGCTTTATTTGGTTTCACAATACAGGCTACACCTCCAGCAACATAGCGGTGGTTGTCGTCCAAAATCACAGCAAATAGTCCAATCAAAGCAGAATCCATAATTGCTGCCTCAGTGCAAATTAGATGTGCAATAAAAAAAAAAAACAATCAAATTCACACAAACAACACAATAAATGCCAAGTTTGAAACAGCTACAGTAGCAGCAACATGACTATAAGTGCGGTGAAAATGTCCATTAAGCAGAATTTAACATTTTGAGCTATTACAGTTCAAGTAATCCTATCCTGTCTGATTGTCTCTCCTGGCCTTTATTTGTTCATTATTTGACACTGAGCCATTATTTCAGTATTAGCTTTTATTTGTGAATGTATGCTGTTCTAATCTATCCCTGCCACATTAGCATTAGAGTGTATAATCACCACAGATCTCTTGCCGTGACTGGATACTCGAGTTTGACCTATTAATGGAGCTATGGGCCACGGTTTGTCGATTTGTCTGTATACTTGTAGCCTCTGGTTGAGTTCAGTTGACATTTTCTTCCATAATGTCACATCTAAACTAAACCCTTTAGGGAAAAGTGCTAGAGCACATCGCCACAGGCCAAAGTTTGACTCCGGTCATTAGAAATGCAACAAAAGCAGCGAGAGATGAAACCCCTAGGTGGAGGGACAGTAAGGTGACATTCTGCATCCAGGCACGACACCTCTCCCAATGAGACGAGCATCCAGACTAACAATTCCCATCGTCCCTTTTCACCACAACTCAGTGAAGCATGGTATGGTCCTAAAACGGCCATTTGACCTCTGTGTTCAGCTATAATTAACTACTGCAGAGGTAACGACCCCTCAGCCGCAACACTTTATCAGAGAGCTTCCATGGCAGCGTCCTCTTGTGTGCGAGAGCTGCCAAAAAGCCAGGTAGATAAAAGTCTGCTGAGAGCTGATTGCTGCCTGTGGTTAATGCAGCCGTAATGACTTCACCATTAGGAGCACGTGTGCACACAGCGGAGAGAGACCAACCTGCTTTCTGGGAGATGAATTAAACAACTGGTTGCTCATTCAGGCACCACTAGCGCATGAACTGTTGAGGATTGCTGCATGCTGATGAGTTCTCTCTGCACTGAAGGACATCTGCGCTGATGAGAGTCTGGGTTTTGTTCTGTTTAACATAGGAGGAGGAAAAAAAAAGACAAAACTATTCAACAGTTTGAACAGGACTCTCCAACTCTTGTGTTGATAATAATTATTACCAGACTGTTGGTGTAGAAAAATGGAGACGAATATGTCAAAATTTACAGGCTTTTTTTTTTTGCTAATTATCCACTTTGATTTAGTCTTTATTTTGACATTTAAGGACAACTTTATGTTTTAATCATTACCCTGATTTTAGGGACACTTGTAAATGTCATCAAAGAAAAAGTTAATTAGCAAATCAGTAGTGTGCGACTGGCGCTTTTTTCCATTTAGAGTCCAATTGATTGAATGGTATTCAGTGTAGGAAATGTCTAATTATAGAGGAATAGGCAAGTTAAGAGACTCAATATTAAAAGTAGTTTAGTTTATTTTGCACAATTTAAATAATACACAGAAAAAAAGACAAATAATTATACAGAAAGAGGCAGAAACCTAACAAACCTAATCAAAATTACATAACATTACAGAAAATAATATCACTACATAGGAGAAACCGAATGATTCTAATATTAAAAATATAATATAAAAACAGGAAAATGAGAGTGTGTAACTGTCCGAGTGTGTCCATGTGTGAAGGGGACACTGGTCTACATAAAAAACTTAATGGAACAAACAAAACACTTAGAAACCCAAATTACAGCACATACAATAATAATTGAGTAATATATAATAATGTCATAAATTATGTAATAACTCCACGTTTTGTAATAATCTGCCATATTTTGATATGAATAAGTTGTTAGATATTGCATCAGTGATTACAAAATGTGGGTGCATTATGTAATAAACCACCAAAATGGATGTCTTAATTAGGAAAAACATACCATTACACAGTGTCGGTCTGGGACATTAATTTTTTTATGCCGACCATCAGACCTCTAATTTTTTTATTCTGACCTCCTTATTTAACATAATGGTTAAAAGAAATAACTCACACTTACAGCTACACTCTGTGTCAGTATTATATATATGTTAGGGATTTTTTTTTTATGTATTTCCTCTTTGCATTAGATCAGCTTGAACTTTGTGTCAGCAGAGATGCACTGTAGAAGTGGGTAAAACAATGCAATGTAGGGTAAAGTTCACTGTGACTAATACTAATACTATTTATTTTGGATTCTGTTACATTGTTTGGGTTATACTTGAATCTCTGCGTTTTAAAACTTTGCGAGAGTGTAGTGAATTCAGAAAAGAAGGAGCCATCAGAGCGTTCACATGTTCTGATTATTCGCTCAGTTCTCCTTGTACAACTAAAATTAATAAATCATAATATTAATCGTAAGCTCATGTCGGACTCATGTTTCAATCTCAATCAAGTTGTGACCTGTCCATCAAAATCTTCACAACAATATATATTATGGTAGTTGTTTCAATTGTTATGATTTTTAATATATTGCTAATAAAATAATAGTAAATTTCTAGAATTCTATATCACACAAATGGAGCAATAAATTTTTGCAAGGCCCTTTAAAATGTCGTTTTCTGAAGAGATAGGAAATTATGAGAGTTGGTGTGATGTGCAGCAAAGGATTTAAACAGGGGTTTTTATTGTGTGTGAGCTATACACTCTAACATTTCAACCATGCTTGAGTTTCCTATAGTTTTCAATAAAAAGTCTGAAAAGAACGATGATAAAAATTATAAATAAATATAAATAAAATGTATCACTCTTCCTCTCAATATTAAAGTGGAGGTACCAGGACCACTCAGTGCTGTAAATCAAAAGTCAAGGGTGTGTTTTTTGAGGCCAGACATTTGGCCTCAAGCATTTTTTGACTCACTATGGGCTCCACTCAAGGCACCATCGTTATGATTTCAGAAACCCAGTTTTTGACAGCATAGGACTCCAGACAAGGGCCCCAGTAACTCACTGTACTTTTATCCCACATACATAAGGAATCCATATTGCATGTGTGTACATCTTTCAACATTTCAGTGCACCGGTAATGTTCATGTTTGCAGTTTTGTCTCTGCAACACCTGTATTTTGTAATAACTTTTGCAATATGTAACAACTTATTACTAATTTTTTATTACATATTGCATTCGAGAATTTTATTACGAATTGTGTCAGATTATAACATAATACACTGTTATTACATAATACGGTGATACACATCTCTTGTAACTTTTCAAAGAGGAACATTAAACACCATACACAAAATCATTCTTGATTTTTTAAGTATTCATGCGTGTGTTTCTGTCTCTTCAGGTGATAAAGATGTAGATGAATACTACACAAGGAAACATCACCATCATGACTTTGGCGGCCGGGGACCGACCCACATGGTGAAACTGAACGCAGACCCTCCGCAACACCAGCAGCGTCAGCGTCCCCACCGCGTCCAGAGGGCCATGTCCCAGGATCATGTGCTGTCTCCTCCCAGGACGCCGCGTCGCGGAGACTACGGCCTTTCTTCGTATGGCGTCATGGCGGCTGCTGCGTACGGGAGCAGCCGCCATCTCTCAGAGGAGCAGCTACTGTCAGCGGATCGCCTCCACTCCCAGGATCCTTTGCTCCTTTCCCCGGCGATGCGGCGTGACAAGTTCCGGGAGAAGGCAATGGCACGGGCGATGTCTCATGCTGACATGTTGATGCCCACCACGCCTGTCATGGACCGCCATGCCAAGATGACCAAGATGCACTCTCAACCCAGTGCCTCTAACGACTCCTACAACACGCTGACGGTCAACCACGCGTCCACGTCTAAGAGGCAGGCGTTTGCCTCCCGACGAACACACACAGTGGACCACCTACAGTACATTCCCGGCCACCACCACACATACCGCACTGCCAGTAAGAACGAGGTAACTGTTTAACTGCGGAGTTGCCGGAGCGAAGGATTCCTGCGACACATCACGTCACGCACGCACGGACGTCAACAGAAATCCCCAAAATCAGCAAGTTTCTTCAGCAGAGGTCGACTTCTGTCTACTTGTTTTAAAAAAAAAATTTAAAAACCCCAACCTCCTACATTAAAACTCTTCCTGCTTTTTAGCACAAGCTTCCTGTGTCATCCAGATTTTGGGTAACTAGAATCAACACTGGCAAAGACATTTCTCTCTTAGAGCATCATAAGGGCTTTGCGCGTTGACACAAAGAGGGATCCTTCATGTCAGATGTTTGACAGTGTGAAGAAAATATTTTTTAAACTGGACATGGGACTGAAAGAGAATTGTATTAACTTTATAAATATATAAATATACTATATTTACTATTTGTATTTTCAGTCCTTGTTATAGCTTTAGAGATTCTCATTGAACGTGACTGATGTAAGCACTTCAAGTGGTGCCTCTTAAATTTGTCCCATTTCAACGATGAAGTGGATTTGTGGGTTAAAAAGCACAATTAATGACTTCCCTTTTTTTTTTGGTTTATTTTACTCTTCTTCTTTGATAAACGGCCAGAACATATCAGCTTATTAGTGAAAACAGAGGCTATTTCTGTTGCGTACAATAGATGATTGTAAATAGGCTATATTAGCAGCATTAAAACAAGAAAAGCTGGCCCTTTGGCATTATTGTTTTGTTTTTTTAAGTTTTTTTCTCCCACCTGGAATCTTATCAAGGATTCTCAATTAATAGTTTTAACTTTAGATAAGGCAGTGTTCCCAAATTAATGTTATGTCCACAGATGTCTCTAAAACACGTGGATATAATATGTATAAGGGGAGTTTTTTCTTTTCTTTTTTAACTGTGCTTGTAGCATAGAACGATTGTGTATGAAACAACCTTTTACCACTGTCAAACGGCAGCTTCAGTCTGCAGGTGAAAATGGAACCTAATGGCTAATGAATTAGCTTAATTTCTGTTCACACACGTCCTTGCTTTCACACCCACACCTGCACCCTGCTCTTTTTTTTATTTTTTGTGATTGGCCAGCTAAGGAGGTCCAAGTGGTAGTTTTATGACGAAGTTTTTTTGGCAAAATCAATCACCGGTAAAGTAAAGAGGACGTCATCGTCATAATCGCAAATCAATCAAGCATTAATTAAAACTGTGAACAGTTTTTTTCCCCCCACGTTTTCATTAAAGCAATGCCTTACTGTATGGAATCCCATATGATCTTAATTGAACAATCATGCTTTTGTGTCACGTGTCTCTGCTTTTGTGCAATATATCGATCATGATTTACCAGCAGAACCAGCAGTAAAAGCCTGTACAGTGATAGATGATACAGTACATATACCTCAAAATCTCTCAAGAATAAAAAATCAATTGAAGGAGTCTCACATTTTGAAAGGAAATCAATCAATAGATGATAGTATTCATATTAGAAATTTGATAATTCACCTTGTTTAAGGGTTTATGGGCTCATAAGTAGGAATACACTGCTGTTCTGTGTAGAGCTCAGTCAGATTCGTCTTCACACATTCACTTGGTTCCTATTTGAGACCAAATCCCACGGGGTGCAAATTATATTCGGTGTAATCGGGTCGGTAGAGTTCTGTTGCATTGCCCCAGGTCTCGGGGATGTCCATCACTATGTCTAATACCCCAGTGGTTCCAAGTGGACTCTCTATATCAGCTCGGATCCTGTGGTGCGTCATTAATCTTCGCAGGAGAAAAATGTGTTTTTTTTTGAGGCCAGTGGAGAGGAGGAAAAAATGACACGTATCATTGCTCTCTGTTAATTAGAGGAACATCGTGCTGCTGTAAGACAAAGTCATTGTTTTAGGAAGTCACGAGGAAGGCTATTAAACCCCAAGACAACACAGTTAAGGCTCAAGTTAAAAAGATGAACTTTTAAATCCTGAATCACGTTTGAAATCAAGCAAATTTAAGTCCAAAGTCAAGACAATTGAGTTTCATGTCAAGTCTGAGTCCTGAACGAGTGTGTGACTTCTCTCTCTGCTGGTGTGCACCGTCCATTGCGCCTTTCCCTCGCAACGAGATCAGCGTGATTTGATTTAAAGCGAATCCGTTGTCACGAACATGAAGCTTTTTTTTGTTTTTGTTTTGTTTAACCACATAAAGTTACATCTTTGAGAAAAGGAGGATATCAAGTCATACTAAATGCAAAAGTTAAAGTCCAAGCCTGTTTTCATGTCTATTTGACTTTTGTCGATTTTGAATCAAATCCACTGCTACCGCTGCTGCGTCATGTGTAATTATGTTTGGGTGTATTCAGATTAAGCTTTTCTTATTTATTTGTTAATTCTCATGAACTGTTTGGATAGATTTTTCAAATATATATGTCAGATCCCAGACCATGACAGTACAGTATGTGTGTCAAATTATTGTCTGTTTAAAAGTCAAGAAAAAAGTCTCAGAGCTAAAAAAAAAAAAAAAAAAAAAAAACTGAGAAATCATGAATTAAATGCACAGACCATTACCGAAAACAGAAAGAAGTATGAAATTATGGGTATCTCTTTGTGACATTTACATTTATTAGGTTATAACCTGAAGCTATCATACAGGTTTACATCAGGAACATTGCTGTTTCTATCATATCTCTTCTATCATCTATCATATCTGAGTTGTAATCTACCATATATAAAAAAAAAACCAAACTTGAATACAGTGTCATTTGTGATTGGATCTGTATTATTTCAGTGGCAGGAAAGCAATGTCTCATTACACATATATCAGT
>JANJYP010030892.1:0-14008 GCA_024605115.1 Rastrelliger brachysoma
CACACACACACACACACACCTCGCTCCAGTATAATATCAGACCAGCAAACAGAAAGAGGCTAAATTTAGACAAGCCAAACAACACATGAGCACTTTGTGGACTCGCAATTTTTGTGAGCTTACACGCAGTAAACAAAGTGTCCCGGGACTGTGGGGAAGTAACCTGCTGTTGCATTCACGTATTATGTGTTGAACTTTGACCTTAATATCCTGTGTTTTTGCAAAACACGGCTATTTAATCAGATATAAAAACACATTCACAGCATAGACCTGCACCCTGTGGGCTAAATAACTCCCTGTATAATCCCTCTATATAAACGGTGCCATTTTAAGACACATGTATGGATATATTTATGGCTTTTCTTCAGATGCAAATACGACTCTAAATGCATCAGTGGTGGTGGTCTTTAAACAAGCAGCCATACAAGAACTTTGACTAACTGCAGCATATTATTAAAATTTAACAGTCAATCCTCAAAAATATGTAAAAAAAAAAAAAAAAAAAAGAAGAATCCGTGCCAACTTCTGATACTTGGCTTGATACTTTGGTGCATCAGACATGCTTCTGTGATCCACCGTCTTCTTCATGCAATATCCATACAGGTATAATACAAGCCTGTGTGTATCTTTGCAAGCCCGTTGCTCCGCCCAGCATCATCAGCTCAACAGAGAAGGGATTTGGGAGGTTGACAAGCAGCTCAGAAGCTGCCTGCAGCTCGGTGCTCGTGTGTAAATAAGCCATTTATATTTAACAGAGTGGGCTGGTTCAGCAGGCCTGTAGTACAGCTGGGAACACACTCCACGTGACGGCACCGCAGACCGACACTACGCTTGCGACTCTAATCAAACCGCATACTGGGGCTGTAAAAGCAAGGATGCAGGCTCTCTCTTGCTACACACACATACACACACGCGCACACTTTCCTATCCTTTTATAGTGTCTGTGTGCCGGTTTCAGCTTGCCAAGCTTGCCAATCTCCATGCATACGCAGCAGATGGTGCAGGGGAAAGATTACATTCAGAACAACCAAAATAAACCAACCTGATGCCCAGATATATTCAAGGCTTCCTAGAAAAAAAAACCTAACAGACACAAGTGCCGTACACCAAAATTGAGCCTCTCTTAAGCCTGCCAGTTATCTCCGGCCGTCAGGGTAACATACAGCACAGCCACCACAGGTTTCAGGTAACGGGACAGTTAAGCTAAACAGCAATAAAGATCATATTGCAACAGTGACACCCAATCAGACCGTAGTTATTAAGACATCTCATTTTTGAAGGCTTGGTATCATATGCCACTTTCACACCAACAACAACCTCTTCAAATTCTTGGTGTAAATGTGTCAGTAGGGGTTAAAGGGGGCAGAATTGGTTTGAAATGTTTCAAAAGAGTGACAGGCAACGTCTGTCAATACGCATACCTGTCAGGAGTGAATACTCTTGTCATTCACTTCAGAAAGTTTTCTGGTTGATTTCTTTTGGTAAAAAAAAGGGATTTTCGGGAAGACGTCAAGATTGTATTTGCAGGGGACAGAAATAGGGAAACAGCAGAGAAAGGTTCTTCAGGGGTTGAAGATGAAGAGGAGGAAAACGGGGAGGCAAACCCACCCCCCCACAAGAGTATGACGTAATAAACAGCAATAAACAAAGTCAAAAACACAAAGCAGATGAAGTGATAAAAACGGCACACGCACAGGGAGTGAAAGCGAGGTTACTTTACTTTATTCGTGCTCTTACACACCTGTCAAGACTTTATTTAAACCTTTAAAAGAGCACAAATGGGAGTATTTAGAGGAATGCATAACTTCTACAATAAACTACGGGGACAGAGGTGCATAATAGTGTGAAATCGGTAAAGCTATTAATTTCAGAGGACATGACAGAGGGGAGGGATAAAGCCGAGTGGATGAGTGGACAGCATATGCTCATAAACAAGAATTATACCGTTTCCCATCAAGAAGAGTTATACAATTCAGTAAGGAGGCACACTTTATTGTAAAGAGGGGGGGAGGAGGGGCAGGGTGTGAAAAAAGGAAGGTGGTTTTGTGCAATGGAAGTGAGAGAATCTGTCACAACAGTCACTGAGCTGGGGGGGGGGGGGGTAAGCTGGGAGAGAGTCCGTCCTTTGCCCCTTACTTCCGTTTTATTGGTGTTATTAAGGACCATCGCTGCTCATGCCACTGGGTCACACAGTCACCGCGCTCATGTCAGACAAATTAAACTTAAATAGAGCAGCCCTTACATAACATGGCATATTTTCTCATTAGCAAAAATCCATTCACAGTTTTCCGTGCTCCTCTGCCTCTCTTGATGTGGACTGATTACGGCCACACATTATTAGTGTGACCACGGAGCCATTCATCCACGTTAAAGCTGCCTTCGTTAGCAACGCATAGATAAACAGATGTGCCACCCACATTAAAACTGCATCCATGTCTGCATGTATGAAGGGGCTTTTCCTAAAGCCATTAAATAATAAAAAAAAAACAGATACACATATACACACACACACACACACACACAGAATGCACAGTCTTAATGAGAGCACCCATGGAAATCTGGGACACAAGGACAAGAGTCTGTGAGGGGGCTGGCGACTGTAATTAAATACAATGGCTGGCTTCTGGAGCCTTGTCAAGCTGAGGCATGGAGCAAAACAATGGTGGGCCTGTGGACAGAGAGGCAGCGAGGCTCAGTAGAGAGGACGGAGCTACTTAGCCCTTCAGCAGTCCTCGCCCAGGCATTATTCAACACCAGCCTGCATCCAAGCTCTGATGAACACCAGCCATCACACAAGCCTGCCTATTGTGTGATCCGCAGAAATCATACGCACAAACACTGGAAGAACTGACTCACACTAGCCTGGAGAGCTTCCCTCGGTATTCCTTGCAACATGTTAACACTGGGAATGTGTGTGTTTGGCGAGGTTTCCCGTCCAGAGCCTGCAAAGTCACCACAGTAACTAATACATGAGCTACAGCTACAATATCATTTCTTTAGCCAAAGAGTGGCCAGGCACAAATAGTCATTAATACCCTACTTTGCTTGGAGGATGCAGGCGCAACCATGAAAAATCATGTTCTAATGAAAAACAGAAAGGACTCACTGATAAGGAATCTATTGTGCTTCGGTGAGAGGGTGAAACACACACCGCGCAAACAGTATGGCAGCCACAAATGTTGTTAAACAGAAACAAGGCTGGATTCAAGTCTGCAGCTCGGCATGTTGTCAGACCAGTCCCAGAGGCAGGAGTAAACAACACAGTCCCGTCAGGTGTAACCAGCGAAAACAAAACCAGACGCTGCACTACCCTGAAAACAGCAGAAGCCCTTTTTTAAAAGGCGGCTGAGTGTGTGTGTGTGTAATATCAGACCACTGACTACAGCTGAAAACTAGCCTTTTAGTTAACTCACATTCAAGACTATTAAATGCATTGATCCTCTTAAATAAACTGAATGTCATTAATTAAAAAAAACACAACTTCATATTTTTTTGATTAATGGCTCTGAACAATGTTTGCATTGGCCATTTATTATGAAATACTCATCTCATAAAACCAGTTCTAAATATGTCAAAGCCCCTTGATTTAATTGGATTAGATCTCTACTCTGATATTCACATTCACAGACAAGTATTATACAACACCCCCTCAGATATCTTAATAGCTTAATGTAGCGTGCTGTTCCCAAACTCAGAGCCAAAGCACCGGTGATTTAATTAAGTTCAAGTGTGAGTGGTTTGTAATGCCGTTCTTCAGATTCACTTTGCATACATCATGAGACACAAGTGCACTTAGAGAGAAGCCGCGCCCCGCACAGCCACATTCTCAATAGGCAATTACTGCATGACTAGACTTAAATGAACAAATATGCACAAGACACAAATGAAACCTATTCTGATGATGAACTAGTTGGAGCTGTAATACTGACATTAGATAGCCTGGCTAACATCAGTACTTCAAAGGAATTGAGACCAAAAGACCACAGACTAACACACACACACACACACACACACACACACACACACACACACACACACACACACAAGCCCACCGGCTATTATCAAGCCTCCAGACTTTGAGCTGTCTCGGCCCAGTGCTGCTGAACAGTTCCTGAGGTTCAGTTCTAGGTTAGTCCTCTGAGATTTGATTACCTTCATCCCCACTGGTTACTGGGCCCAGCTGTGAAGCATATTAATGAGATTTCACCATCATTAGGGGGGAGCTAACTACATTAGCAGGCTGGCTGGTTGGCTGGCTGGCTGGACCGTGGTGAAGAGAATTGTAGAAAATAAAAGCAGAGGGGATGGAGGAGGAGGAGGAAGAGAGGGAGGACTTTGACGGGGTCTTCCACTTTGTCGACTCCTAATCAATCACGGGCCATTGTGTTTCTATTAGGTTATTAGGGGACACACATGCACACATACAAACACACACACACGCACACACACAAACGAATGCTCACCATGTGTGAGATACATGGAACAACATATAGAGGTCCATTTGTCTTCCAATACAGCGAATGTGCATGAGAAGAGACACAGACAGGCCACCGGGCCACAGGCTGCTACATTAGCGTTCGCTTTGAAGTCCGCTTAAAATAATGAAGTGAGATGGCCAATAGAACAGCCACAGGGATAGAGACCATCTTGCAAAACCCTGGAAGTTGTAGGCTGTAGTATCTTGCAAGTCCATAAAAATGACTGGCAGCAACTTAAGAGCTTTTATGTGCAATGAAACAGACCAACAAGTGAGCAGAGAGGAGCATTAGTCATGCATAGCGCTGGACTTTTTCTTTTTTTCTAAATATTCAGACTTTAATTCTGGTGTCCATGTCAGGAATGTGGGGAAGCAGCAGGGAAAACGATACACACACACGGGAATGCTTTGTCAGCGCTCTTCAATTACTGAAGGGGGAAATGGGACTATTTCCTTGCTTACAGGGAAATCCTGCCATTCTCTCACAAAGCGTCATAACAGCTCTCCGCTGAAAATGGATGGGTTCTCCATTCGCTGCCTTCACACTGATTACAGAAAAGCCACAAATGCCATCTGAATATGAGCCGGGTGGGGGCAAGTGCGGGCGCGCGATTGCATACTGGCGGGTGTGCATAGACTGACAGCTGTAAGGAGAGTGACAGTGGGGTGGGTGTTTGTGTTCAAACACAGAGTGTGAACAGTTATTGGATGGGAGAGGGGGAGGAATCTGGCGGTAGTGCAGACAGGCATAAGTGAAAACACACACACACATACATACACACAGAGGGGAAGGAGATCTAGTGGGGGTTAACATGGGGCAAGAGAGCAGACAGCGAGCCTCCCACCTCCCACATTCACTGTAACTAAATCCAGCCTCACCACCTCCTGCCACTTTCACCTTCATCTTCCTCTTATTCCTACCTGTCCCCTTCACTGAGTTTGACATTCCTCTCCTCCTGCTGTTCTCCACAACTTGTGCTGTATGAGGCAGGAAGTAACAGGAAGTCCATTTTCACTTCATGAATCCTTCAGCCTATCTGTCCATAGGATTATTCTTATCATGTTAAGAGGCTGTGGATTTTAGACTAGGCACACTGACTGCTGATTACTGTCAACTGCACAATCATGTACACACACTTACCTGCTCAGCTATCAGCAAGCTCAATTCAACTATTTTCTTGGTGGAAGGTGGGAAAGACTTATCAATTATACCCACAAACACATTGTAGATCTTGCTTCTATGATCTAATATATACTTTTATTATAATCAGCCTCAAACATAATATGCAACATGCCTGGACATGCAAACAAATCATAGTGGATCACAGGTGAAGTTTTAGAATGTAGGTAATATAAGACTAAATGAAATTGCATCTTAAATGTTTGAAGCTGGCCATTAGTTATTGCTCTTATATCATGCACGTCATGTTGGCATTGTGAAATGTCAGGAAGGTATGAAAAATAGATACCGCCCAAGCCTAGCGTATCAATGTGTGTGTGTGTTTGTGTGTGTATGTGTGTGTGTGTGTATGTGTTTGAAGTGAGGGCAAGTAAGGAGGATTACTCAAGATCCTTCTGCTTGGTTGTGCTCCTAAGCTGATGCATGTTTATCTTGCAGTCTACCTTCTCAGTATAGGGTGAGAGAGATCGAGAGATAGAGAGAGAGATCGAGAAAGAGAGCAAGAGAGAGCGAGAGAGAGCAAGAGAGAGAGAGAGAGAGAGAGAGAGAGAGAGAGAGAGATCTCTCAGTGTGCTGGTGAGCTAGCCATGCAGAGCCCATTGCGAACAAGTCACAAAGCTTTCCCCTAATGCAAAAATACATACGTTCGAAGTTGCACAACAGCACCACTCTAGGAAAAAAATCGTGTTCTGGCTGATATAATGGTCCCAACAGAGTCATCATAATTTTAATTCATACAACTCACACCAGGGTAATTCTAGTTTGGGGTATGGATCAAGCCGCAAGTTTAATCTGATTCTAATATCATTTTCTGCAGGGTATGACACATCACTTCCACTTAAGGGAGTATGTTGTGGTCTGCAATTCAGAGAAATGACAGTCGGCTGTTTTGCAAACATTGCAGATATTCAAATCCTGCAGAGAGGGCAGAAATTGATGTGACAGCTCGGGTTCTTAAAGGTTTAAAGGCTAGACTGGCTTCAAGATCAAATTTTGATGGATAGTCCTCCAAATTGGAACCAAATAACTCCCCCCGTCTAGAGTGTTACAGCAAGAAAAACACACACATACGTGAGTGATAGATGAGGGTCCGAGCAGAGGCCGAAGGGCAAGGTGGTGCAGAGTAAGGAGTCTTTCTTGCCTGTTATGACGATCCCTCCTCAACACCAGGAAATAGTGGTGTTTGTCTTACGCCGAGAGTGAGGACAACACCAGGCTGTGTTTAGCAGGGGCAATTTATGGCATATCTACATCTGGGTGAGGTGGGACGTGGGGGCTGTGTAGATATATGTGAATATGTGACAGTATATGTTTGCCTCATTTCTGTGTGATAAGGAAGGCAACCGTCAAAAAATGCACACACAAATATGTGCATCTGCCAGCGTGCACTGTTTAATGTCATGTATGTAGTGTAAGTGTGTGCATGATAGCTTGTGCGTGTGAAAGTCAGCATGTTCTTGTTTAGGACAGGCCTGGTTTTTATCAGTCCACCAGCCCCCACCGTGTTCCAAAGCTCTCCTCCAGGGCCCCAAGATAACTTCCCTCTCCACGCTGCCAGGCCTCTGAAATAACAACACACCAGGTTTTCCTATCACTGCTGCCGCGGCAAATGGAGACGGAACTGAGAACATGTGTGGACAAACTAGTGTGTGTGGGGGAGGGGCGGCAAGAGATGGAGCAGATGGCAAAGGTGAGGTCTTTGGGGGCCAGACTAAGAGCAGTGACTTCATGTTAACCATAGAAGCTCTTCTGTGCTGCTGCTGCTGCATGCTGGCTTTTGACTTTTTTTTTTTTTTTTTTTTTAAATATTATAGTACAGAACGCACTGAACATCTACGCCATAAATAAAATTCATAAATCCTATAATCACCAAGATGTTTGTGGATCCGCTTGTGCATTAAAAAAGCATGCAAAGACAACCATTTTGCAGGAGAGAGACCACAAGTTCCCTGGCAACAACGTTCCCCTGCAACCCTGAGTAACACGGTGTAACTCTACCCAGCAGCTGTCCGGGCCTGCTGACTGACAGTGGGACTATGTGAGTTGGCACTTGCCCCGGGGTGACTGGAGATATTTGGCATGAGCTGATGGTGTGGGACATGGTGGTGGGCACAAGGGGGCAAAAGGCAGCCCTGTGTTGGCCAGAGGATGCCAGGATGCGGACAGGCATGGCAGTGTGTTTCAGCCGCCTGGAACACATGTCACACTAGGGTGTGGACTTAAACACTCCAGATCATCATATCCAATGTAAGAGTGTGTGCATTCTGAACATAGCTGCGACAACAGTTGCAACATTGCTTCTCTATTAGGATCATTTGACACCCTATGTGCTTTTTTTTTTTTTTTTTGGTCCATTCGCCCCGCATGTTTAAATCACGGACAGCCTCAACGCTTCATCGCAGCAAAGAGCTACAGACAGGGAGTTTAACTCAATGGGAAAAGCAGGCCTGTGATTATCGAGCCTTTTCCGTAGCTAATCCACATGATGAATACGGGCAGTGTTTGCCCACAGCGGCTTGGCCATTGAACATTGAATCTATGTTTGCGAGCCGATCACACGCATGTAGCAGCTGTATACTATCAGCTGAGCGACGCGACTGACCCACATTGAGAGACGGAGCGAGAGAGAGAGAGGGAGAGAGAGCTGGGAGCAGGAAGAGCCGGGCTACATGAGAAACAGAGGATGATAAAGATAGACGGGAGGAGAGGGAGCATCTGAGGAGAAACAGGAGCAAACATTTCATACGCAGGCCCTTAAAATAAAGCTGCCAGTGTGTTTGCTTGGAGGCGCAGCGTTGAGTGTGAGAACGGGAGAAGGTGTAACCATCAGTGTAACCTCCCTTTGTCAACTCTCCCGAAAGTGAATTAACACGCCCTCCTGGTGTGACTTACAGCTGCGATGCCTTGTGACACATAATTTAAGCTCAAGGTCATCATTGGATCATAACGCAAACACACACATACACACACGAGCACGACCACAGTCTTTTACAAACCGGTCTTTAATGTTACCACTCTGACTGTGAGAATGGCTTCATGAAACATTAAGCCTCTCTTTTACAGAGTGCCTCCGCCGGTTAATTATAGAATTGTGCGTGAGAGGATGCCACTGTGTGTGTGTGTGTGTACTTTTTTTTTCCTCCTGCGATAACAAACTGCACTCATGCATGCTAGGAGCCAGGAGGGTGCCAAAACAAGACCAGGGCCTACCCAATCTGCAACATTCACTGTGTGGTCTAACAAAACACAAAATGTGGATTACGTGGCTTAAAGGTTAACATATTAGTCATCTGGGCTGATGCTCTTTTTCAGAACCACTTAAAAGAAGTGCAGCAGCCAAGCGAGCTTCTATTCCCTCTATTCCTGTAAAAATCCAAGGTCAACGACATTACAAGCAACCAGTAATAAGGAGTGCAAGGGTCCTGGGACCTTAAAGTAACCAAGAAACAGAGAAGAAAGGGAAAGACATAAAATGGTTTAAGGTGAGCAGTTGAGCTGTCTTTAAGAATAATAACGGAGCTAGTTGAATGATCTGAGAAGCACAATTTGAAATAATGGGGAGTTTGTGAACACATTTTAAAAAAGCATTCACAGACAAAGAATAACTGGAAAGGGTATTTTATACACAATTATTCCATCCACCAGCGCTGAAATGACATCCTTATACATTAACCAGGCCCTATTCATCTTTATTGAGCCGAGTGTCACACACAGTGCCTCTCTGTGTTTGAAGGCCAAAGGACCTTCATGAATGCTTATGCTTGAGTGTTTGCTCTTCACTCACTCTAACAGAGAGGTTATCTACCCATTGATACTCACTAATCCAATGTGACTGGCAGCATTCAAGGCCCTCCGTTCTTAAGCGCATATTCAGAGGAGGAAGCGGGTCATAAATATGGAGAGAGCAAAGGGCTATTTGCATTAGAGGGCTGAAGTGGACTTGGAGAGGCCTGGAGGAGGTGGAGAGTAAACTGGGGGTAACAAGGGATCAAGAGAGAGTGGGGAGAAAGAGAAGAGGCTCACGAGGATCTGGGGAGGAGAAGAGAGGATCACCAGGGACAGGCTTTGTCATGTTAAACTGCCTCTCCCGACCCATGTTCTCCCTTTCCCCTCCTCTCTTGCCTCTCCCTCACTCTGTGGATAACACAATAGTCAATCACAGGGGAATAGATTACGAGGGTTTGATCTTCTCGACTTCAGAGCGGGAGCATGACAGTGGAAGTGGGAGAGAGGTCGCGAGTGCAGCGTGTGTGCGTGACTCAGTTGGGTGAGAGCGTGTGTTCACCGATGCTAAATAATGTGCCTTCTCACCAGGCCCTTTTCTCTTAAAAAATCCTGAAAAACCCCATTTAGGTTTGTCACTTCGCGTACTCGTCAACGTGAGTTAGAGCTAATAGTTAAACTCACTTGTAATTTACCTCCGCCTTCAAGCCCCAGCAGGCTATCGTGCATTCCTCTACTGTACATGAAACCCTCGCTGACAACAGTACCCTTCATAAATTAGCTCCAAGTACAAATGTCAGGGTTTCCACTTGAAAGCATATTATTGCACATGTAAATGGAGGTATTTGCGAGGGTGTGGACAAGACGACGCAAGCGAGCTTACCATTATCCTGTCACAGGTCTGTTAAAGAGCTCAATGATCCTGGAATCTGCAAGGAGGTTACTAGGTCACCAAAGAGGTTAAAGTGACCTAAAGACCCCTGAGGTGACAGCTGACATGTTTAGAGCAGTGAGACACAGAGGAAAACAAGCTAGCTGGTAACCAAGAAACAAACAACACAAGCACTCCGACTATTTGTGGGCCACTGTTGACACACATGCAGATCATGTTCTGCAGATTTGAAATTGCAGCCCCTGACTAAAGACAAGAAGTCAGGCGGCTATTAAACAGTACTTGGAGCCTCTACAACTGCACCGGCCAGCCACTGCTCTCCTGCTCATGTCCCTTCCTAATGATGACTGATGATGACACACATTTGATTCAGCTGTCTGATGTGTAGTGTCAGGGGGCTCCTTAGTGGAAGATTTGGGCAGAGAGAGGGGAGAACGGGTGGGCGGGGAGAGGCAGACTCATTTGTCTTTAGTGTCTGTGCTAATGCAGAAAAGAAAAAAAAGGTAAAAAATAAAAAGTGAGGTGCTTGTCGATAACGCTGGGAGGTTGGGTTAGCTCTGTGCTTAGGAAAAATGGCTGATGAGAGCAGGCAAAGTCATCAAGGGAGCGCAGTGGGAAGTTACTAGAATTTAATGAAGGACATGTTTAGCTTCCTCGGGTATGAGTTGTGTGCTTCTCCCTTCTCTCTCTCTCTGCGTCTGTGAGTGTGTGTGTATGTGTGTTGTCTGTGCCTCTGCAGACACTAATTTCCTGCATGGATCCCTGACCTTTCAATGTAGCCTGGAGGGAGCCATTTGATCATGACACACACACACACGCACACAATACACAGACGCACACAAATACACACCATTTCCTGTGATATGGCTGGCCACCAGTTAGTGGACTGGTTTTAGTGAGGCAACTTTGATCTCTCCCTGTGGTCAGTCTTTATAAAGAGGAGTTTTCAACACAAAATATGGCACAAAGCATTTTTTTGTTATGGTTGCAATTTATCACTTCATATAATGTACTTGGAATCTTTACCAATTATGTCTACTTTTTTAATTTATGTGAATTCATTTACTATATTTTCTGTATATTCTCGTAAGCAAAAAGCAATATAGCACTTTAAATATCAGATGTGAACGTCAACTTGAATAATAACTGCTATTCAAGAGTAAACTGGCAGAGAGGATTATCATTCATATGCATAAGAATGTCTCTATACATGAGTCTGGGTAATGTTTGCACACATATTCAGGACTGTTGTGTGTGCACTGGATAGCACGTCTGCCAAAAACAATGAGTGGAGGTAACCTGAGCTGAGCCCTCAGGTGAGCCTGGTGTTAATGCTTCCACTTCTCCCTCCTGTCCTCTTTCCCTCTGGGGTCCAGTTAACCTCGGCTGGCCTCTGTCGACTGCTCCGTTTCTCGGCCTTGTGACCCGAGCCTCATTATGACCTTGAGGGTGACTGGGTGCCGTTTATTGTGACCCAGTTCCACTACAAATAGGAATGCACGCCTCTCCCAGTTAACTCCGTCCATTAAGCTAAGTGGGACCCATCAATTATTCAACAGATTCCGATGTATAATTCAAAAGATACGGGGGGACTGTCATGAATAGCGACACACACACACACACACACACACACACACACACACACACACACACACACACACAGGTGAGGACAGACTACAATGCTTTTAATTCTCAGTTGTCTTATTACATATGTTTAGGCCTACTTGCTCAGGGTGACGATACCCAAGATGGGATAGAGCAGCAACGCTAACATCAGTATACAATGAATAAGCGGCAGGGTATAAGGAGGTGCATGAATAATTGTATCATATCAGATGACCAACAGAAACAGAAGATTGAGTTAGAGGAAGTGGGCTGCCATGAAATGGTGAGAAAACTAAGTGATATGCAGCAAGAGACTGTCACATAGGATGTGTCAAGAAAGCTGTGTCAAGTGAAAGAAGTGTTAAGAGTGCAAGTGGAGGTAGCATAGTGAGAAAATGAGATGTGTGAAAGAGGAACAGAAAAGGATATTGCATTTGTTTTTTTCTACTCTAATATATCTTGATTCGTAAATTGCACCCAATTGGAAAACTGTAGCGAGAGGAAGAAGAGAGGAAAATTAGGACAGCGCATTAAAAGTGAGAGAGAACGCAGCTTTACAGTGCTTCCCCACCACCACCCCTCTCCCCGCTGTGTAGGCGTGGGTCCTGGGGGAGCCACCGATGTTAATACAGTTATTAAGCCTCTCCACTGAAGCCTGCTCCACCTCCTCAACCCTCAGCATCAAGGAGCTCTCTGCCTGCCAGGCAGCGGGCAAGCTCGCTTGCTTCCACAATGAGATCAAACAGTCCCAAGTAGGCCAGCTCAGGGGGAGCCGGTGATGGAGCTACCCGCTGAGCAGTGAGGGCAGGTGGGGTTGGGTATGTCAAGCCCAAGGAGCATCCCAGCAGGCTTTAGAGGAGAGGGTAGGGGAGTGTACGCTTCAACCTTGCAGTGCTTCTTCCTTCCCTTACTCCTCCTTTTAAGTCAGCTGACCAAGATTCCCATGCATCTCTTCCTAGTGTTGGGGATTACAGCCATGAAAGGCTTTAGCGTAAACGCAAGAGCGGATTTCTTTTCCTCCTAGCTCAGAGACGCATGTAGCTATGAGGGTTGATTAGAGGTGAGAAGTGTGGGGAAGATGAAGCTGGGTGGCCACGTTAGTGAGCAGTGCTGTGGGCTAGACTTTCATGTGCGCACGAGGAAAGCCCTCTCTCAGGAACACAGTTGGTCACTGCAGCAGAGGGACATGTGTGTAGGTGCGTGTGTCTAATCACTGCATTACATCCGATCCATAATTCATAACTGGGAGGGGAAGATTAGGGTTGCCATTCTCACCGGTAGCCAGGAGGAGCAAATTTGGGCAGCCATGCAGATTGCACGCGAGGTACTTGGTTAAAAAAGCACTGGTGGGCTTCACGTTAGTTGCCATCCATCTGCCCTGCACTGTTTAACACCTCCAGAGCCCAAATGGCTTCATTTCCAGGAAGCTGAAAATTAAATGAGGCTGGACAGTGGAAATGGGTTTTTTCCAAGGCACCCAGGCCACACACGTTAAGGTTATGAAAAAAAAACAACAACAGCTGAATAAACCGAGAGCATACATGGAGCTTTTGTCTCATCGTGATGCCTGATACGAATGGATAAAGAGATGGACAAGATAAAGACAAATGCTGTAATGTGCTAAATAGGACGGAGATATAGGTCATTCTGTACCAGACTCAATTTGCAAACACTGGCCTGTTGGCAGCCACTGGATGCAGGCCAAGTCTCCATCAGTCGCACTAGAAAACTAATAATATCAAGTCTCCCAGCCAAGTATCTATCTCTCTCTCTGTCTCTCTCTCTCTGTCTGTCTGTTGTCTCCCTTCACTTATTTTCTTGTTCTCTTCCTTTTTGTTCAGAGGAGAAAAGGGCAAAAATCCAGAGGCCAAAAATGACATTAAACCCCCTGAAAGGCTCCACAGAGATTATTGTTTGAAAATGCCAGCTCTCCCAGAGACCCCCTCCCTCCCCCTTCCTCTCTTGGTGCCTGAGATCTCTCTCGTTCTCTCTACTCTCCCCTTCGCTCCCTCTCGTTTTCTTTCAGCCGAGAGGTGCTGACAGCCCAGACACAATAATCCAGCTCAATTGTGGAACCGCCACGGTGGCAGCAGTGCTGTGCAAAGGTTTCCCACGTATGGCGCGAGGGCAA
>JANJYP010030893.1:0-20164 GCA_024605115.1 Rastrelliger brachysoma
TGTTTTGAGGAATTTTGATTGAAAGCTCTCACTTTTTCTTGGAAGGGCCTTTGACTGGTGGGGGTTGCTGGGAAGGTCCACCTTTCTCGACTGAGTTACCACGACGACAGCTCTGTTCCCCAGCCGCGGGGGAGGAGGAATCTGATTGGGTGGCTTCACAAACCACCTGGAAACCCTGTGGGAGGCAGATGGACAGATAGATGAGTAGATAAACAGGCACAAAAAGGAAGACAGACAGTTCCGGATAATTAAAGGATCTGAAGGTTGGAGTGAGGTCTCTGTAGTGACCCTGGCTAACCACGCTAATGCTCCCGGATGGCTGGTGCTAATGAATATTAGCAGCCAGTCCCTGGAGGGGGGAGGGATGCTGATAAGGGGGAGGAGAAGAAGCCTCAGACTCTTGCCTGAACATTTTCAATCATCGTGGGACCTGTGAAGCAAATTCTGACAAGATATGAGCTTAAAATCGCTCACTCACCATGGGACCTGGGTTTCCAGATCCACAGGGGCTGCACTGGTTGTTCACTGGGGAGTTCCTCTTAGCTGTTAGCAGAAAAGCGTAGCGGATTATCTACAGTATGAACAACATGGATGATTCATAAAAGGATGCAATGTACTATAAATAAGGATTTTTCTCTTCACCTGTCACAATGTTCCTGACAGGTTTGATGAGGGCAGTAAATGCAGGGATGTCAGGCTGGCGGTGCTCCCACATTGGCTGCCATATTACCAGACCGCTGGCTAATCGGAAGGTCAAATCAGACTCCTACAGAAAAGTATAAATAATTAAAATCTACAGGTGAAACAGCGCGCATTAGTTGTATATAGATGAAATGCGGCTTCCTCAACCATGTAGTTATTATCTAATCGAAGAGGGAAACAACATAAAGGGCTCATCAATCAATTTTTATGACTTGAAATACAAAGTTATTACAATATTGTTGGATTCTTCAAAGAGCACTGCTATTGTAATATTGTTATGATTATGGAAAACAGCTATCAGTACTGTAACCCTTTTATCTGTTGTACACACAGATCAATTCAAGTATAGGNATATAAATAATTAAAATCTACAGGTGAAACAGCGTGCATTAGTTGTATATAGATGAAATGCGGCTTCCTCAAACATGTAGTTATTATCTAATCGAAGAGGGAAACAACTTAAAGGGCTCATCAATCAATTTTTATGACTTGAAATACAAAGTTATTACAATATTGTTGGATTCTTCAAAGAGCACTGCTATTGTAATATTGTTATGATTATGGAAAACAGCTATCAGTACTGTAATCTGACCCTTTTATCTGTTGTACACACAGATCAATTCAAGTATAGGCTGACCCTGAGTGTATACTGTATGTGTTGGAGGGTTACTAATAATAGGCTATAGATTTTAATAATTCCACACTTAATGGTATTATAGTTTTGTGTTATAACCTTTATCCGGTGAATGAGTGGCGCAAACAGGAACACAAACAGCTCCACGGTGGCCATACTCTTGTGGAACAGCTTGGTACGAGTGTGCTCATCCTCCTCCAGTAGGGAACCACTATGCTGGGGCCCCAAACCTCCTAAAGCTGAGCCAGAGCAGGAACCAGGAGCACCCGGTGACGAGCCCTGGTTCCCTACAGGCTGGAGGAATGCACTGCTGCTACTTCCAGCAGACCAGCCGTGGCCCAGGCTGGGCTCATGGTTGCACTCCTGGGCGGCATCCAGCAGCATCCAATGCAAGGTGTGGAGCAGCTTGGTCTCAGCCACGCCTAGCTTGTCCTGATGGCCTGTCAGAGGTCAAAGGTCAGGGGTTAATGTTGACAGCAGCTTAGTGAGGTGATGAATGAGCTTGATTGGCAACCTGAAGAGGACTAATGAAACCAGAAACATTAAAGAAGCTGGAATCGGAGAATTTTGACAATTAAACAAAATGACAGTTGCTGATTAACTTTCTGTCAGTTGGTTAATTGATTAATTGACTAACTGTTGTAGCTGCAGAATTAACCTTTATCATTCAGATTTTTCACCGTTGAAGGATTACATGGCATTTTCATATATTATGCTGTCCAATTTAATTTTGCTGACATTTCAAATAAATAATGTAATTGTTTATCACCTGTGCGTATATTGCCACACTTAGACAAATAACAGTTTTGGATAATGCACTGATTATCAGTCAACAAATAATTAATTAACTGTTTATGTAAGATCTGAGAAAATTGTAAATTATAATCTAGTTTTAGCTTTTTTTGGAATTCTAGTTGGATAAAATAATAGGATTAAGATGTCATCTTGGACAACAATTAATTGATCGATAAAAAAAATAATCAGCAGATTAATCAGTAATTAAATGAATAGTGAGACACAGCCCTGTTGTCAATTATACTAAAGCAAGGCATTTTCAGACTACCAATGCTTTTGTCTTACTGCTCTTGTCATATAATTGAGTGTATTAAATAGTCTGTCCTTGTCTTCAGTTGTATTATTGTGCATTTAGGTTCTGACATGATCCAGAAAAAGTGATTTCATTTAAATAAACACGTTGATTATTTTGTTCTTCGCTTCCCATAATTCACAACTGTAAAGTCAGGCTGTTGCCGTAACTGAAAGAACATCAGTTTGGTGCTTTGTTGAATGAGGATAACTTGGCTAAGGCTGTCAACTCAATGCCCGGAGCTCTGGTAATGTCTGTCCTGCGTGTCCTCACCCAGCTTGTTCCTGTTAGACAGCAGGATGGAGGTGCAGTGGAGTACATGAGGCAGGGCTGCCTGGACGAGTTCCCAGCGGGAGATACTCTGGATGGCCTCTGACAGGGCCGGCGACAACCCGTGGAGCTTATTTTCCACCAGCACCCGCTCAAAGGACTGGGGAGACAGCCAGAGAGAAGGAGAAAAGAGACATCAGCCAGGAACTAAAAGCTTCTTTCTTTGACTATCTAAATGTCTCTCGTGGCCCTAAGCTAGTCAATGCCTGTGGGAGAGACACTAGCAGCTCTGTTTAGATCTAAAGGGATCTGGAGAAGCGTCATTATGGATATGGATTGCCAAAGGTCTGGCTCCTGGGTAATAGGAGGAAGCAAAGGGGAAAACTAATTTGCTAAATGTAAAATGAAGAGAACACTTGATTTGCAGGTGCATTAAGGTAAAAACAGATTACTGGGATCGGAGCGATTATTTCCCCCATCATGCGCATGCATTATCAAAATGACTTACCACACAAGATGCTTCATATTGTTTCCCCAACTTTGGCCGTAGAAATGCACTGAAAATACAAAAAAAAATGCTTGAATGGGATTTGAAAAAAAAAGAATGTGGGTTAGACAATTTTTTATTGGAAATTTCATCTCTAACGCCACATACAATCCATTTTATTTGCCCTACTTTTAATGCAAATTTGCTTTTACAGGTGTGACATCATACGATCTGCACCCGTCTCCATTCATACCACAGTTGCACAAACATGCAAGCCCACCTCCCTCCATTTAAAACATTCACTCAAGCCAGTGAAATGACACACTCACTGACACGGATACCCATTCACAGGTTGAATTGAAAGAATGGGCAGTGCATCTATTTTGACGCCTGTTGGAATAAAAAAAAAAAGCGAGTGACAATTTTCATGTTCATGTGACAGACAGCGACTTTTATCCCAACTACTGTCAAATCCTTGATCCTGTTTATTTTCGGTAATGATAAACACCTGTTATGAATTTCCACTGAAACACACACTAACCTGGTCTGCCTCCATAGGAAGGTTTGAATGGGGAACGGTATTCCTTTCCCGCACTCCGGTTCGTTCTCGTCCAGGCTTTTCCTCTTCACCATTTTGGCTGGACCTCCCTGCCTGCCTGCCTATGTGCGACCACCGGGACGCGCGGCGGCTGCTGGCTTTGCCCAGGTGACCAGAGATCTTCCCCTCACGACATGATTGGGCTCGTCCTGCGTAAAATGGCTGCAAGTGTCGGTCGGTCGGCGGCAATAGAGAAGCGAAGGAGAGAGAGAGAGAGAGAGAGAGAGAGAGAGAGAGAGAGAGAGAGAGAGAGAGAGAGAGAGAGAGAGAGAGAGAGAGAGAGAGAGAGAGAGAGGTGGGTGTGGGGGAGACAGAAAAGGAGAGAACCCGCTCTGATTTCAGCACCTCCCTCACCGGACAGCGACAGTTGATCGGCGTGCTAATTTATCGCTTAAAGACGCAGTGTGCAGCTGGGACAGATGTTTTTTCCTTGTCAACCCCTCTGCTTTGTGCATCAATACAGCAAATGTAACAGAAACACTTCTTATGACTTGAACATGCTGAATAAAACGGAATTTGATTACTACTGTAAACACACACTGGCTCGACCCCTCAATGCTGCATTCACAGAAAGGATAATCCCTCATTTGGATATCAACAGGTTGTTTAATAATAACCTAGGTGGACAACGTTATGGGCTATAAACAGCTGGAGTTGGTTTATTTAGAGCCTTTATTCAAAGAAAAAGCAACACACTAATATGTATTAGAAATAAAAGTGCAGAATAGCCCCTGTCAGCATGTTGAAAATCCCTTCCTGACATGCATTAAGACATCTAAAATACAATAATGTGTTTGATATGGCTGACATTTAATCATTCTCCCTAATTAAAAATCCATATCTATGAATATGCAAATAGTGCTCTTTTTAGAAGTTTAACTGCTGGACTCAACATGTCTCAAAGTTTGCTGAGAGGTCAATTCTATATGAGCTAGACTACAAGTTTTCACAGCACACCTCTAAGTTGCATGTTGGACTGAAATTGGCGTCTTGGTACCTCTCACTCCTTTAAAGCAGATTTTCAATGAGCCAAAATACTTAATTTCCATATGTAGGCTGTAATCTGATTGTCACAACTCAGGCATTCACATTTAAGTTGCATTTTTATTATGTTATCTCCTCTAAGCAAGTTTAACTTATTACATAAGACTATATTTGGATGACAAATTTAACACAGTTTCCTTATTTTTGGCGGTTTCGAATTTTATTATTTCAAGTGCTTGTGCTGGGTTCCTAAATGTCCTGTCTGATCAGCAGCAATCAGTGAAGACAATATCTAAGGGTGTTTCACAAGGCTCTATGCTGGGTCTACTTCTTTTTAAATATATATAATAATATATTTTCATATTTAACTAATTAAAACATTTTATATTTCCACTGCCACTAGAGCAGCACTTATTATTTGATTAAGTTTAGTTTTCAATGGGAAATGAATAGTTAGTCATTTAAAAGGACACATATTCTAAGGTCGGAAATTCTTAAAGGTGAACGTTTGCTGCCTTTTCTCATCTTACCATTTTAGGTTGTTACTCAGACAGAAGCAGGGAATTGCAGATGTCACCATCATCTCTGAGAAATCGTGAATACCATTTTTCCATCGACTAAACTCTTACATATAGGCTTATCAGTTTCCACTAAGTGAATGCAGCAGAGAAGATAAATATTTATGAACTCAAAATGTCTTAGTGTCCACCAACAGACATATAGTATAGGCCTATTATGTAGACGACTACTAGAGTAGTAGTGTTGCTGCTTGTTTCATAAATTATGAATAATAACTTGTGGTTTCCTGAAAAACATTTGTACACAATACATGTTTTTTTTTTCACATCTCTGGAGACATAAACCAACACCTCTTTGTTTCTTTATACTGCTTTAAAAAAGATCATTATTATATTAATATTTTCAGAATTAATTCAAGAGGCTAGACTGAACCATTTTTTTTTTTTTAAATTTTCTTTATTTCTGTCGTCATCATCCTGTAGGAGCATTTGTCATCAGTACGTCTCAAACATCGGAAAGTGTGCACACATCTACATGGTCTTTTAAATACACTTACACAGGCAAAGTAGGGCCGGGGGGAGGGAGGGGACGAGGAGGGGTGCCAAGGGGGAGCACAGAAAAACACTGGAGGGGGAGAAGCTGACATCAGGGGAGGAAGACTGGAGGGAGGGGTGGGGGGGTGGGAGGCAGAGAAGTTTCACAATGGTGAGCAGACAATATGCTAGTTTTATTTTTTTATGCTTTTTTTTTCAAAAATTAATTCTAACAGCTGGAAGTTGAGGGTTTTTGCTTTTTCTTTCTTTCTTTTTTTTTTTTTTTTTACCCATTCTTCATTTTCTACATCATCTGTAAAGTAACACAGTCAAAACAGCCACGCAGGTTCAATCGCACATTGGGGTCAGGTAGCTGCTCTTTCAAATGGAATGTTTTCATACAGTATAAAGCTTCAGACTTTCCACTTTTATAACAAACTGTGGGGCTTTTTGCCCCTTCAAAGCTGTCGTATGACCCAGTTTCTGCAGACGGGGGTGAAAGGTCAAAGGGTTGTGAGGGATCTGACTGCAGGTTGTGACCTCACAGTAAGGACACTAAGACGCACCCTGGCCATTTACATTGAAAAGTTTAAGATTGCTCCAAATAGATCTAATTTATTTATTATTTATTTGCCATGCCAGCATAACAGCGTTGTTGCAGCCTAATAAAACCACAGAGCTAACTTAAAATCAAAAAAATAAAATAAAATAAGAGCAGCCCATTGGTTTGCAGAAAAAGAAAAAAAAAGAAGAGATCTATTGGAAAGCTAGCATTTTAGCGACAGAACTGCAATGGTTATCCACGTTTAAGTGCTAATAAGCCAGTGCAGCCACAGGGAACGTACAAAAAACTGCAACAACTTCCACTACAGTGACATTTATATATATATATATATAAAAAGAAAATAAAACAAGAGAACACAATTTGTCCAACAATTCAGCACATATTAGGAAATCATGAAACCAGCCAACGAGCAAACGAAATTTCATGACTTAAAATGTCACATTTTAGCAGACATGCCCATCAGCCAATCTCTCGCAGGTACAATTACACGCCACGTTTCTGGACTCTCTCACATAGTTGTATCTTTTAAGACAAGAGCCTACTATCTATTAGCTATAACTCGCATTCGGTACCATTCAAGTTTCTGAATGGACATAATGCAATGACGTATATCCTCATACAAGTGGAATGTGGTGATGCTTTTCATGCTAAAAAATTCACTGTACAATCATAAAACCGACAATGCCTTCTTAGACAAACACATCCACTCAAACCTTTGCACTCAGCCTATCTAAAACAAAACAGAAAAGTCCATAGTTGAGTGATTAAAAAAATGAAACAAGTTGTGAGTGGGTTCTAACCCTTTTAAGGGATTGAATGAAGAATAATCTTAGAATTCAGTTTTACGATCCTTGTGGAAGGGCTGAGAGGGTTGTTGACGGACGAGACAGTCAATCAACTACAACTGTGGTACCCGTGGGTTTGAGTGAGAGTGTGTGTGTGTATATATAGAGGGGTCATATTGCAGTGAAGGACCATAGAAGAACACTGGATGCTTATGAGTAAATAAGACTGATGGGAAAGGAGAAATGGTGTGGATTTTTTAAGATTATCCGAAGTGGAGGCAGGTTGGCTTATAAGCCTTGCTTGGCCAGGGCAGCGGTGACATCCTGGGCCAGTGTGGAGAGCTGTGGTGACTCCAGTAAGTTGATGCTGCCGGCTGAGGACAGGCGAGGCGAGGTGCCTCCTGTCTCGATCCCGGGGGAGTGGGTGACGACAATTTCCGCGCCGTGGTCCACCCGAGCTTTGGCTGTTTCACGGAAAGACAGCTTGTGGCTCTCGATCTGGTAGGTGAGGGAAGAGTCTTTAGAGTCTAGTATATTTCCTATACTTGTATTAGTGCAAATACTTTGTACTGTATGTGCTGCGTTTACCATAATGTTTCCTCCTCCAGGCATGTGGCTGGCGTTGTCCATGGAGCCGACCTTAGCCTGAGCTTTGTCTCTAAAGTCCAGCTTCACATTCTCAATCCGCACATGACCTCCCCCTGGGAACAGGAAAGCAAGGGTGGGAAAGATAAAGCATCAAACCCACTGGCATCACTCGCCTGCAGGCATCACAGGTCAGAACTTCTCTTCAACAAACCTCAGGGAAGACTACTATTGATTCTGTCCATGCATAATGGTATTTCATGTATGATATCATGCAATTAACATAAAAAAACTTAACATAATGCTGTATCTAATCATACATATTTCCTTTGTTAAAGCTAAGATAATGAATATACAGTACCTGGTCTGTGGTGGATGTTGGACATTGAGCCACATTTGGCGGTGACGTGGCTCAAGTCTATCTTCTTGGTCTGGATTTGGACCTATGGGCAGCAGCAGAAAGCACATCTGTTAACCTGTGTTTACTAGGAAAAGACAAGTGTTATAAGCTGTCTTGTGTATGACGACGTGACATGATCCTGGATGAAGGTAGGTTAATTAAAATCATTGTTTGCCCACATAGGAGACACAGGATGCTGATGTCAGTACCCTGCAGAGAAGTTAACTTTTAAGCAAGCACTAAAAAAAAAAAACACTACATATCAAACAGACACAGAAAACAAGCACTACCTAACACTACAGGGAGCAAATGCTTCAATTTAACTTTATTATCCATGGGTGATATGTATTAGTGTAAAGACAAACATGGTTAAAAAGATACGCTGACAACCCTGCATGCTAGAAAGTTGTGTTTACATTATGACTTCATACACTGTGCAGAGATACTGAATGTTGTGCCTCAGCCAAATATATGAAAATAAAAATATTTCTCTGGTGCCAATTCTCGCAAGAAAATGAAATATATTTGATTCCGAGGCACAAAAAACAGTTAAAGATGAAAACACTTCACAAGTACAATTCACAAATAGATTCATGCCTAAGTATAAATCTGTAGGTTTATTAGAAAGAGAGAGAACTTGGAAAGAGAAGGTTTTGTGTATGAATAATGTTTTTCTTTTCTTTTGTAAAGTCACTCACGTTTCCCCCGCCTGCTGTATGATGGAGTTTGTTCAGGGAGCCACATTTAGCCTGAACGTGGCTAAAGTCCAGTTTAACACTTGGAATCATGACCTGGGAATGACAAGGTATCTTTTTTTATACAAACAAACATCATCTATAGGGCTTCTCAAACAGGAGGGGGAAGCTTTCAAAAAAAAAAAAAAAAAAAAACCCACTCCCCCCTCCCTTCCTCTTTCCCTTCCGATATAATCCTGTAAAAGTGTCCCGATTTTAAATCCACAACCTATCAATCTGCCTGCACTCACTTCAACGCTGCGGCATTGATATTTTAGCTCATTTCAACCACAGAGGACAGTAAAAAAATATAGTTTTTATTGAAAGAGTGCAGCTTTTATGTAGAGATCAAGGTATTTATAAATGTGTAGAGGGTGCGCTTGTTGTAATCCATCCAGTCTTGTCCCTGTTTTGAACAGAGTTGTTAAAGTAGTAACACACATTTGGATTTAATTCCAAAGTGCAATAACCATTGTTTACACAAGTGCAAAAAGCAATAAATAATAAATAAATAAATCAGACAGCAGAAAATGAAAACTTCTTCTACTTCTTGCCTGAGAAAGAAGTAACATGGATATATTGCAGTTTGGAAACAAATTGGTTCATTAGCCAATAACAGACAAACAGGTGGGTCCACATATAGAGTAGCATGAGACGGCAATAGAACAGCTGAAAAAGGGGAAAGAGATAAGGCGAGACAGAGAGGAACAAAAAGAGAAAGCCGTACATACATTGCCTCCTTTGGGCGTGTGCTTCAGATTATCCTTGGAGCCGCACTTTGACTGAACATGACTGAAGTCCAGTTTCTCGGTTACAATTTGAACCTAAAACAAAAATCGGACAAAAAAAAAAAATATACTATATGTGCCTCATTTAGATAAGTGTGCAATGAGTGATCAATGTGTCTCCTCATGCTTTTATTGTTAACATGTGTTTACATTTACAGTGACNGTGTGCAATGAGTGATCAATGTGTCTTCTCATGCTTTTATTGTTAACATGTGTTTACATTTACAGTGACTTTCTTGGCGAAGAGCTCTGAGATTAGAAGTAATGAACTGCACCAATGCGCGCGAGTGTTTTGCCAACATTATTTTCTGGTGGCAGATTTTGATCTTTGGGTTCGACTGATTTCTCAGAGCTGCTCTAGAGGCAGAAATAATCTCATTGGCTGAGTTAAACCTTAAAAAACAAAAACACGTTTTAACAGAGAAAGTAATTTAATATCATGAGGATTACTCTTGAGCTAACTGAAAACAAGTAAGCAGATATAGAAAGTAAAAATGTGTAACTTTTGTAATCGTCCTGGTTGAATGCAACCAATGAGAGTATTTCAGCCTTGTGCATCATTTTGTGCTTTTCTGTAATACAAAACGAACCTTAAAAAAAGCCTACTTATTTTTTCAAGGTGAACACACAGAGGGTAAAAGAAAAAACAACAGGGGTTCAAGGAAAACACACAAGCCTCCGTCTCCAGTCTACACTGACCTGACCTGGTTTCTCTTGACAGCTATTCTTCTTACTCACACACACACACACACACACACACACACACGTTACATGACACACATACTCTTCCTCCTATCTATTTTAGTTTTGAAAACTTTTGTGCTGCGCCTGTACATGACCCAATCCCTGCTACAGCTGTTACAGCACAGACAGCTGCAAGGTCAACCAATGACAAAACACCTGCACTGAGCCAAACAGCCGCACTAGAGTTACAATACAAGAGCTGACACGAATAGTTACTTCAATAATCAGTTATCAATATTTTTTTTCAGTATTTAATAAATAAATAAATAAACAAATTCTTCTGTATAAGTTATGGTTGAAAAATACGAGAAATATGATGATTTTGCCATGACTCACTACTTCCTAAAATATTGCTAAATTTGTTAGTGGCAGCCCTATATTTTACATTATATCATTTTTTTAATATTTATTTTAATATACAAAACTTTGTCTCAATTTAGTGGAGACAAATCATCCGACATGTGACATACTGACAATTAATTAATAAGGAAATATCACAAAATGAACTCATGTTCATACGGTGAAATCAAATATTACAGAACAGGAAAAGGTCTGAATTACAAAAAGATAAATTGCTATATGTATTTTTATCTTTATTTATTAATTAAATAAATGTCAGTTATCAATCACTTGAGGTTTCCCACAAAGCTTAAGGTATATTAGAGTCTGCATAGCGAAGCCTGCTGTGCTGCACCTCATTAAAAATTTCTACCCCTCTGTCACATTTCTCCCCAAAGAGGAAAAAAATGACAATAAATTACATCCAGTCCCATATATCACTGGGGTTAATCAAAAAGTCTCACCTCTGAAATATCCAGAGAGCATTAATACTGTCGGTTGCCTTGGTTATGTGATTAAAAATTTGCAGACCATTAGACGACCACACATCTTTTTCACCCCACAGACACAAGGACAGGAAGAGTGAGGCTACTAATGGTTCAACTGTAGATTAAGTTTATATTGAATCCCAAATTAATACTATAAGACAAATACTAAAATAACCATGGAAAACAGTCTCTCTCTCTAACAGCTCAGCCACTTCCAGGTTGGCAATCCTCTTTAGTCCAAAAAGGCAGAATGTTAAATCTGTCTCTATCTGGGATCTACCAAGCCACGGTTTAGTTTGAAACATAAACCCAAAAACCCACAAAAAGAAAAAAGATGACTCAAAAGTCAAGTAAGGTGATATATTTCATTCTGTGCCCTTAATGCAACTTCTTAATAAATAATTCCACCTGCTTGAAATTATTAATACTCGAGTCAGTGGGAAAATCCTGCACAGCAGTGATGAAAACACAGCCCTCGAGCAAATGACGGTAAAAGCTGGCTGCTCTTAGAAAGGCAGTGACTGATTTCTTTGAATATTGTCAGGAGAATGGCTGCATTAAACCTGCTGTTACTCATTTTCATATTTCAGAAAACACATGGCACTTTTTCGCCAGGGAGAAATCGGAGAAAAGTGAAGAGAGGCGATAGAGAAAAAGGGAAAGTCAGGGGAGGAGGCCGGAGGCAGACGATGACGGGTCATCCAGACTGATGGAGATGACAGTGGACAGGGAGAGGGCAGGGGACAGTCAGAGGAAGCAGACAGACAGTGACGACAGGGGTTTAGAGGCAGGGCAGACGGTGAGTGATAGTGAAGATGTCAGGAGAGATATTTGGGCATTTTTTGACATTTCTACAACTCAGAGAGAGGGAAGAAAAGGGTAGAAGAGGGGGTAAGAAAAGCGAAAACATGAAACGTACAAACACATCTTTTTTTTTAAAACGAGTGGTTAAAACCTTTGTTACATTGTGACAATGGACACACTGCAGTGGAATACCAAAACCAAGAGAAACTATATCAGGCAATAAAATCTCATTTTCAAACCGTTTAATTAGATGTCTAAGTGCTGTAATGGTTTAAGCGAATGGTGAAATACACTTTGATTTTATATTCATATTTCTTGCATATGACTTTTGTGTGGGGTTTTTTGTCTTTTAACAGCACATTCTACTGCATCTTGTTTGTATAAATATATAGAAAGTGCATGAATATTCATGCTGCAAAGCTCTAATAAATTAGGATGTTAATGTACTTTTTTCCAATTATAACTTGCACAATAAAACTATTCATTTAGTGCCACCATGTGGCAGAATGATGTAACGGCTGGAGAATTTTGAATTTTGAAATAAGCAATTGGACTATGTTTACTACAGTTGAATAATGCATGAGAATCTGTATTTTAAAGTTTTTTTAATGTCTTGACTGTGATTCAAATTAATAACATAGTGACTGCCATGCTCAAGCACAGTCCTTTTACCTGTCCTCCTTTCGGTTGGTGTTTGAGGTTGGAGGTTGAGCCGATCTTGGACTTTACATTCTTAAGGTCAGGCAGGGGCTGATTAAGAACCTTCAGTTGACGCTGGGCAGAGGATGGCGACTTGGGTGGGGTTCGGATGACCGCCACCTTCTTCTCCTGGAGGATGCTGAAGGACTTGGGTGTGTGGCTGCCAGGGGTGCGTGAGCCAGGAGTGCGGCAAGAGTAACTAGGAGGTGAGCCAGGCGTGACAGCTGAGGAGCCGGGGGTGGAGGCGCCGCTACGGACTGACCGGGAACGTGCCGAGTCTGTGCCTGAGGGAGGGAGAGCAATGACATTGATGAAAGGAAGATACATGAGATGATAAGTGAAATGAAAGAAAATCCTTCCCGGAGACAGAAACACCTCGGACAAAGAGAAAAGTGGGAGAAAAACATTAAAGAGAAACAGATGGGTTCTGTGTGTGATCCTTCATCTGGTTCTGATGATGATGATAAGAAAACAAAACACACATGGAACTGTGAATGCTGTTCTGTTGATGCCAGATTTGCTCTTTTTCCACAAAACAAACAATACTGGCCAAACAAGAATGTTTGAAAAGGAGCATGTGAGCACACACAGGCAGCTGAATTGATTTAATGAAGACAGCTTGTTGCCAAGATACTGGGGCTGCCAGACCAATAGAATTTTAGCTGATAAGGTCCTGTATAAGAAGAGCTCATGATTTGTTGTCATGGATCCCACCTGTTTCTGGTTTAGGGTGGCTGCATGTTTCCCAGTGCCAAATATAACACTTTTTACCACTATACAATTATATTTGTATGTGAAAGGACCACATTGAGATTGAAACTAAAGAAACCAGCTTAAAAAAAACTGCTTACTTTATATTCAAATGGAAAATGTGTAGTTTTAGAAGACTTGCAGACACTGTTCAGAATGATGAATGAATGGATGCTTTGCACGGATGATGCTCATAACTATACAGAATGAGTCCTGTTGCTTTGACCTTGTAGTTTTTGATGAACACACCAACAACAAAAACACTATGTTGTACTAATAAGATGCCATATATGGATAAGGGAGGGTGTGATGGTTCTAACCGGAGCTACTGGGTGCTCTACCTGCCATACTAGGGGCTCTCCCAGACCTGTTGTCCCCTCTGGACTGGAACGCTTTAAGAGAGAGGAGAGGCAGAAGAAGGGCAAAGAGAAAGTGGTGGAAGGTGGGGGATGCGGTAGGAGTTAAATTTAATAAGCAATCAATAAGAAAGCGATTAAGAAGAGTCATTAGTAAAAGCGCAAGAGAGTACTGAGGCAATCTGCTGTGCAAGGGATGAGTTAATGAGGAAATCAGCATGAAGATTCAATATTTATGGTCTTACAGGTTGGCCTGGAGGGGCTGCTGTGTTCATCTTGTTCAGCAGCTGGGATGTGGCGTGTCAGAGATTTGGCAGGCCTGGGGAGAGATGACCTCTTCTCTGGGCTGCGGTATGCTCTCTCCTGGATGAACACACACCATCAGAAACTTAATGACATGTATATAGTCTGTATGGACAGAAGTTACAACTACCTATCTGACATTTTCACACACAGCAAGCCCTTCATTTTCTTTTTGTTCATTTTACCTTCTCTGCCAATTTTTTTTGCAGAAAGGATGAGCGGGAGCCTGCAGAGGAGGGGCGAGCTTCAGAGAGCTCCGCCTCCACCAGGGGGCTCCGTTTAAAGCTACAGGCAGAACCAGGCCGGGGGGGCTGGTGATCGGACCCCCGAAGCTGAGCTGCCATCTTTAACAGAACAGCCCGAGTGGGGCTCTGGACAGCAGCCACGACAAAGAGGCAGGAAAGCATGCAGGATAGATGGATGATGTGCAGGCGAGTAGGCAGAAGTGACAAACAGATGGGGAAATTAAGACATGAAACGGAGGCAATAGAGATGAAATGTGTCTTAATGGTTGACATAGTGTGATGGATTGAGATATTTACATAAATGCCAGAAAACATGAAATGAAACACAAAGTTAAAAGGAAGATGAAACAACAAAATGAAAAAGGTTTGAGGTGAAATGTTGGGGTTGTTTTGTATGAAAGTGACTAATGACACTGGCCTCAATTTACTTGGGTGAGCCTCTTTGTCATCGTAGTAGAGTGACTGTAGTGAGTGTTGTTTATTGGTAAAACACGAACATTATCATTTTATGTCTGTACTCACTGATTTTCTCTGTCGGGACTGGCACAAGGACAGAGGCAAGCATGCAAGACAAATATGCACACAGGGAGAAACACAAAGAGACAAATGCAAACACGCAGAAAGGAGGAAAAACAGAAAGAATGTTTGGGGTTTTCATGCAAACAAGGCCTCATGACAGTTATTTTGGGAAATTTAAGAAGATACTGTATGACAGAAGATACTAAATAATGTTTGCAACAATATAGCAATCCTGACAATGATGCCACTATAGAGCCAAGTCAACAGGCTTGTGCAAATATGACAGATATTGACTTAAAAAAAACTGTGTGTACCAAAAGGAAAGAAAAAACTAGGGTTATTCTAATCACAGGAATTATATGTATGTGTGTGACTATATTATATGGTAACACTTACGGTGGGTCTCTCCCTGGACTGGTGGACACTGAGGGGCTGATGGCTTTCCAAACCTGTACAGAAAATAGTTTGGCTGTAATGATCAATATAAACCAGCAAGGGGAGACATTTGCGAGTATGGAGTTTCACACATAAGCACGCAAACACACACAGACACACACAGACACACACACACACACACTCACACGCGCGCGCACACACACACACACACACACACACAATAATGTATTCAAACTTGAAAACTGAAACAAATATTTAGGTGCAAATGTTGTTTGTTGCACAGCAGTCTGCCAAGGGGGCACATCAAGATCCAGACAGAAATCAGTGAAACACCTTCTTTTCATGTTAAAAATCACATCACAACATATTAGTTTCTCTTCACACCTGCTGACCAAACACACCACTTTCAACATACAGCTGCTTCCACCAAACATACACAAGTGAGACTTGGTGATAAGACAGAGAACTAACAATCACAACAAACTATGCAGCAGTATCGTTGAGCATGAAAAAACAGGAATATGAAGCCAAGCGGGAGTAAATTTCTGACATGAATAAAATGAGAACCAAAAAAGACAAAACATTTGAGCTCATAATAAAGAGACCACACATGATGTTTTGAAAATGAGTCAGCAGCACATGATGTTTGCCAGCTACATTGCACCTGCTTGATACCTCAAAGGCCATCAATAGAGAGAGAGCAGGTATCAACATTTCCATTACCTGTCCATATTTCTAACAATAATGTAAACCCTTTATCTTTCAGCTTTGGTAGAATTTATGTGTAGTTGGAGTTAGCTGTTTTTTTTGACACAATAGTTACTTAAAGATAAAGTTTGATAGCAAAAAAGTCTAATTTTTGCCAATTGTATAAATCTCTCACCACCCATAAGCAAGTTTTTTTTTTTCTGAATCATGACTATTGAAAGGGTTGCCAGTACTCCCTTACACTTTCTGGGCACTGCATACTTCTACACTACATCATTTGAGACAATTTAAAAGTAATACAGTAAGATTTGGTTGCACTCTCTCTATCCACGGCACAGATTCCTGGTGAAAAGTGTTCACCTGTGGCCTTGCGTCTAGCAGAGCCGTGAAGCAGAGCGGGCCTAGGATGTCTGGCCGGCACTTTGGCTACACTCTTTCGAGATGGAGAGCGATTTTGGAGGGCTGACACCTTATTCTGATCAGCCCTCCTCATGCCTACTAGCAAAGAGGAGAGACAGGATTATACGAACAAATCACATCGTTACTGTGTTTGCTTCTTGAGTACATAGTTGCATATATTCACATTTATACAAATAAAAACAAAATGCATTGCAATTTACTAAAAGAAAGCAAATTTTAAATATAGAATTGGAACCTTTTTTCTTCTTCATCTCCTCTCTGGGATGGTGGCTGGGTACTTTGCGGGAGACTTTACTCTCAGTGGTGCTAGGGTGGCCCCTTCCTCTGACAAGGGCCCGTTTAGCGGGTTTGTCCACCACAGGTGTACTGGTAGGACTCTGGGTCTGAGGAAGGGCTTCGATTTGCTCAGTCATGATACTTTTGTCATCATCTGCATTGGAGAGGGATTAAAAGAGGGCTAATTCTCCACAATCCTAGTTAACTAAGTGCTAGCTTAGTATAAAAAAAAGCTCATTCACATTCAAATTTATTAGCAAAAATATCTGTTCTTTATATAAAACATTATGTTAAATATATATCAAATGATTTAAACAGTGATTTTACAAGCAATTATGTGTAATTGTTTGATAGCTCTGGGTACCTTGTGAGTCCATCCAGCCACTGTCTGTGTCTAGGATAGAGATGTCCATGGTAGTTTCATCATTAACTGCCTGACTGGTCTCTTCCACCTCCTGAGCAATCTTAGTGTTTTTTTCATCTCCCTTTTCACCCATCCTTTCCTCCCTGACATCCTCTTTCTCCACTGTTTTCCCTTCTTTCTCTTCAGATTCTGCACCAGAGCCAATTTTCCCCACTTCCTCCACTTCTGTTTGGAGTTTCTTTACCTCCTCATCTTCCACTGTCTTCCCTTCTTCCCTCTTTTGTAGGTTGTCTACAACTTTATCCTCTTCCATCTTGTCATCTCTGTCTATTTCCTCTGGTGTTGGTTGTAAGTCATGGTCAGAGCATGGTGACAAGTGCGAACTGTCAGTTGCAGGTTCCCCATCATCACTGTTTTGTGCACTATGGCTCCATTCTTCTGCACCAGATTTGGGATCTTCATCCACCATCATAGGAGCTTCCAGAAGCTTTACCCCTTCTTTCATTTCCTGCTCCTTTCTGACTTCAGCTTGATCAGCTCTGCAGGGTACAGGCACCTCAGCTTCCTCCATTATCTCTTGAGGCTCTTCTGCAATCTCAATATCATCCTCTTCATCTGCTTCTTCTTCTATTTGTGCTTGAGGTATAATAATGACTGGGGATGATATCTGTGGCTTTGGTGAGTCTTTTTCCAGTTTCATCTCCTGCAACTGCATTTGGGAAATCTTATCTGCAGGTTTTTCAATGCTTACATCCTGTACAACTATTGAGGTCACTTGTGCTTCTGTTCCTTCTAATCTTGTAGCCGTCTCATGTTCACTTTGAATTGTCTTGGCATCTTTTTCTTTGTGCTCTCCTGAAGACTGTGATGATGCTGAATGTATGTCTTTAGTTACCATTTCTGGTTCTTCACTTTCTTTTGAGACTTCCGGCTCAGATTTTTTCATTTCTGTCTCTAACTCTGTCTGTTTAATGGAATTCCTTTCAGACTCTGGATCTTTCTCTGTTTTTACTTCTGGTAAGATTTCCTTAGCTTTCTCGTCAGTAACTTGTGTTTCTGAGGGTGTGTCATTTGGGGACTTGGGAGTGGATGGAGTCAGGGGGGGCTTAACTCCAGTTTCAGTAGAAGTAAAAGTAAAGGAATTGTCAGGTGGGATGGGAGAAGCCTCTCTTGAGGGGTCTTTTTCAATGTCAACCTCAGGGATTGCTTGGATCTTTAGGTCACCAGGAAGGCCAGTCTCTAAACGAAACTCAGTCAGTCTGTCTTTTGAATTAGTGATTGGGATTCTGAGCCGATCAGGTTTTATTCCACTTGTCACAGCTTTTTCAAGAATCAGAGTAGTTTTTATTGGTGCTTCTTTCTTTTCAAATGTTTTTTGAGAAGTCTCAGGGACAATTTCTTTTTGGTCCTCTTGTTGCATTCCTTTGTGGACCCCTTCAACTTGTTTATCTCCAAGCTCCTGTTCAACTTCCCCCTCCATAGCAGGGAAACGCTGGTACGGGGAGTCCCCTGGACTGGGCACATCTGCAGGAGAAGGCATGGGCCCAGAATATTCATTGAATACACAANTCTTCTTTATCTCCAAGCTCCTGTTCAACTTCCCCCTCCATAGCAGGGAAACGCTGGTACGGGGAGTCCCCTGGACTGGGCACATCCGCAGGAGAAGGCATGGGCCCAGAATATTCATTGAATACACAATAACCTAGTTCCTCCAGCTGGCCTTCCCCACCAACCACCCTTGGGGTTTGATCTCCCAGAGAAAGCTTGGCTAAAGAACTTCCCACTAGAGCTGATACATTGGCAGGCATGGACTTTCGTCTCACGTGGTCAACCTCCCTCTTCTCTACTGATAGCCGAGGCAGGGCCCCAGCCAAGTCCAACATCTCAGAGAGACTACTTGAATGTTCAAGACTGCAACTGTGATTATCAGAAGGTAAAGGTGTTTCTGCCTGGGTGGGGGTATCTTTAGGTGATTCATTGGAAGTTGGGGTAATTGAGACAGCTGGAGGAAACTGGGGTGTATGGCTCGTCACAGATGGTGTTGAAGGGTAAACTTCTGTTTCATCAAAACTTCCACTGATTGGAGACATGCTTTCTGAGAAGGTCCTTGCTTTCCCTCCCTTCTCCGTGGACCCGACTGCAATGTTCAAGGAGAGGCTTCTCTGTTCTAACGACATCTTACCAGGAGACGTTCTGACTTTTTTATCCTGTTGTTCCTCTAACTTCTGCATAATTTCAGTGTCCTCACTTAACCTCGTCTCTGCTGCTGTGCTCAGCTCGTAATAGCTCTGGGTTTGTGGAGTCTCCTCTTTGCTTTTCGAAGATGTTTCAAAGTAGGTATTTGATCCTGAGTCCTGTTCCACAAAAACCTCAGATGAGGATTTCAACTCTGTACCAGGTTTTGGACTTGATTTGTCTGTTTCTTCTTTTTGATCAACTTCATGAATGTCAGCCACAGGTGTCTCGTGCAATTTATTGTTGCTGCTACTATCTTGGGCCTCCATATTTTTCCCATCATCAATCCCCAGCTTTTCCTTACTTTCATTCACAGGGGTTTCTGATTTGCTTGAGGGAAGAATTCCTTCTTTGTCTTCTGTTGTAAGTCCCAACTCTTCTGCTGGTAAAGGCTGTTTTGCTTCTTTTGCTTTTGTCTCTTCAACTGGGTGACTCTCAGTGGCCTCTTCTACCCCACCTTTTCTCTCTTGATTACACTGCTCAGCTGAGGAAGTATCAGATAGCTCTTTTTCTTTCACAGAGGGAAGAGGAGGTTCAGTCGATGAAAGTTCTTCTCCTTCAGGTGTTGTTCTTTCAACTACCACCTGCTTCTGATGTACTGATGCCACTTGAGGCTCCACTTCTTTCACAACAGGCTCATGAGTCTCCTTACTGATACACTCCTCGGGCTGGGCTGTGAGTTTGAAGGATACTGTACAACTTTGTGCCGAGTCATATCAGCTAAAAGCTTTGCTTGCAGCATCCACAAAAGCTAGCCAATACAGTCAAGCCGAGGCCTTCTGCACATAGATACAGTAGCTCTCCATCAAGCAAAACACACAGCACAGTGTATTTTGTGGCAGGCCAC
>JANJYP010030900.1:0-39794 GCA_024605115.1 Rastrelliger brachysoma
ATAAACAGCTGCTTATGTGCACAGGGAAGAATATGATAGACCTTATTAAAGAAGATATAAATGACTAAATATTTATGTAAGTAACTACGGTGATTAAAGAAGTCATCATATTGAGTAAATTGATTAATAAGACTAAATCACAACAACAAAATAGAAACCGGATAACAGTGAGAGTGGTAATATGATGATCATGAGATAATTATGAGTGCAAGCCAAAATGCTGATATGACAATTTTTCAGTTTTTAACCAAAAAAACTCCTTATATTGTTATATTCACTCAGAGTTCGTTCCTTCTGCACCCTTTCATGTCTTGAAAACTGGGAAGATATACGAGAGCTATCGGTCTATCAAGGCCATGAATTCTCCCTTCAGTGAATATATTCATTATGATAGCTATTTCCAGTGCTGTGAGATTGAATGTATGCACTGGTAGACACACTTTTCAACCCATAATGCACATGGATAGTCTGTTCTGCTGCGCACGATGCCGAGCATTACAATCTGAACTGGAGCAAGGGTGATGACCTAAATAAGAAAAACAGATACATGTTTCACAGGAGATGAACATGTTGTGAATATTAAATGCAACTATAGCAGCTTTTGATGTGTGCAATTTTTGGTAGCCATTTTCATTCATTGTTTTTAGGAAAGAAACCAATATATATTTTCATCTACTGCATAAGATTAAAATGTATTTCCCATTGATCTTAACTTTCCATTATCTGCCAGTTGTAAAAAAAAAAAAAGTTTTAGCTCCATTTGCACTGCAGTAATGACTTTTTGTGTTCTCTAAATGAATCCATTGAATTTCCTGCATAATCTGATGACAATTTCAAATATATGGAAGATGAAGTCAACCTTTTTGGTAGATACTTTCTTTGTTTACAGTGACTCTGCTGTCATAAACTGTTCACAGTTGTATCAAAGGCAGAAGTGCAGGTAATGGAGTGTGGTGATGTTTGCGTATTTGTCAATCTGGTGTGTGTGTGTGTTTGTGCAAGCTATACGTTGACATTTATATTAGTAATTATTCACACTGACTTCATGTAAGCCCTGCAGTACCATGTCACTTTGTCCCCTGTGGCCTTACATTACACAATTTATGAATGGTTCACATCACTCATACATCAGAGTGGAAAATGATTTATTCACCATTAAGCAACACACACACACACACACACACACACACACACACACACACACACACACACACACACACACACACACACACACACACACACACACACACACACACTCACACACTATAGACAATCACATTACCATCATTCAAAGGATAGTGCATTGACTTACAATGATTTGCTGGAGACTCACTATAACCTTAACCATGACCACTATTGGCCTAATCCTAACCTTAACCCTGACCTTAATTTACTGTAACCCCAAATGTATCTTATATTAAACCAAGTTTCACTCTAAAATTAATGATTTACATGAAGGGGGCTTGCTTTTTGTTTCCGTAAGAAAACGAGTCATCACAACGTATCTGTGTAAAGAGATTTATGTCCCCACAATATGAGGAATAACTGGTACACACACACACACACATACACATACACACACACACATATTCTTTCAAGGCTTATATCCTCCTGATGTTTTCCTTTTTTCCAAAACAGACAGGATGGCTAGTGGTTGCAGCTGTCAGGACAATTTGAGAAAACACAATATTTACCTGGAGAAGAGAGAGACATAAGAGATTTGACAAAGAATATTTTCCCATTTTTGTGACAGATTGGTGTGACACCTACATGTCTGGGAATCATCATTGATCTTTTTTGTTTGTTTGCTTCATCAGAAGTCATTTGCTTTTCAAGGGTCCACTTAACCTCACCAATCCACTTGCCAGTCTTTCATATTGGTTTGTGTGAATGGAGGAGTCATCCTAAGCTTGTGAAGACAGTTGTGCAATATCTTCTCTGGCTCTGTCACCGGTACAAAAGAATGTCTTGGCAAAGTTTTCGATTTATCCCCCCCCCTTTTTCTATCAACAATGACTGAAGGCTAATTGTATCAATTCTAGTTATTTTAGGTTAATTCTACAAAAGCATAATATCGAATCATATTATTGTAAGCTTATCATTTTAATGATTCTTAATCATGGCTTGCAGTATTTGGAGCAAATAGTTTAAAATAAGGTGTTCAAGTCATTAGGCAACAGCGTACAGTGTATTAGATATTTAATCAACATTTCAATGCTTCTGCTAACTGCTTCATGTTCAGGTTGGAGTTATGTGTTGTCAGCAGTAATTTAGCACCCACTAAAAACTGTTCCTGCCTTTACAAACAGCAATTATTGATCACTGTGTTATAGCTATGGTTACTTGCAAATGTTGCATACTGAAGCAAAGTAGATTTTATCAATGATGCAAATGCCTTTGGATCACATTAAACTACGGTATATAATACTGGATTCAGAGTCAATTAAAATCTAATCCCAAACCTATTGGAGAAGATTTCTGAAGTCTAAGAAAAAAACACCTTTAGTAAGGTCATCCGGGCTTTTGTTTGAAGCCTGTACTATAACCTTGGAGCTTTAAGTTTCAAAGACTTGGGTATTTACCAGGCTGCAAGGGTCTGAAAAGATCCTTTTCTGTGTTTTTTGAGCTTGACCCATAATAGGCATTAAAAGACAGAATACCTCAGCCCTGCTGCACCTGATCTCTTTCATTTTTTAAACCATGTGTCTTTTATGATCCCCACATTTATAGAAGTGCATTACTGAATGGCGAGAGCCCTTTAAATAATATCTCAAACTGAAATATCTGCTCCAAGAGAAGATCGTTCTTATTCTCCATCATTCCCTCGTTAACTATCACATACCCATAGCTTCTATTCTATCTATTCTACNATTCTTATTCTCCATCATTCCCTCTTTAACTATCACATACCCATAGCTTCTATTCTATCTATTCTACTCTTCTTCTATCTATTTTAGGTATTATTTTACAAAATACACATATGACTGATGGAGAAATATTGGGCATTATTTAGAACAGTACAGTACAGTCATACAGTGAGAATGCACACATTATTTGAACATCCAAGCTTAAGAATTAAAGCCAGAACATCTGCTATTAACCACAAATTAGCTTCAGTCACTGGGATCAAAAATTTGCACCAAGAAAACTGTGGTTCTAACTGAAATCTATAGTTCTTCCCTCAGCTAATTATTGAGAGTACAAGGCAAAGGGTTGTGCTATAATCTTCATCCATAATGACTACATCTATTCAGCAATTTTGGATCTCCTCAAACAGCTCTGAGCACAAAGAGAGTCCACTGTATCGATGGAACTATTGCAGCATTATCTATTCCTTTAGAAGATGAGAGAGTGAGAGAAGCAGGGAGACGGAGGTTGAAGGAGTCAAAGAGTCATGGTGACTTGTGTAATATCATATAATAAAGCTTTTCATCTGTATATTGTGGAATTGTCCATCACTCTATTCAATTTCCTCCAGATGTAAGTGGAAAACTGAACATTGACTTTATCAAAAAGTGGTTGCATGGATTGTAACACAACCACAAATGTTGAGACAGCCTGTGGTGTTATTGAACATGTGTTGCCTCTGATGATTCTGGTGATTCTCACCACAATGCCATTATTTATGAGACAAAATTGTAATATTGTAATATAAATATAATTTTAGGAATAATTATCCAATATTGATTTGTATCTTGATATAGAAAATGAATGTAAATTCTGTGAATTATATACTATATAAAATAATCCAATAGAAGATAAATGCATTGAATTATTGTTTTGCATCATAATAAAAAGTGTGGGCAATGTGGATAAATGTTCTATTTTTGTGTATATAATTAATAAACAGGATATGTGTGATAAATGTTTTTTTATGTAATTCAAGTAACAGTCAAACCACTTCATCACATTGATGCAAAAATCCTGCAAATCTAAAATTATCCTAAATAGTCCCACTCATTGATTTACAACATTGGCTACTGTAGTGTAATACAACAAAAATATTCATATTTAAATTATATTTTGCTTTGATTTATAAAATTTAAAATTATTTTTTAGCTGCAGTTAACTGCATCTTAGTTTGCCTTCCTTGATTTTTGACAAAAATCTTTTACTTTCAAATGATGTTCCCAGCACCAAATGCTCAAGATTTGAACAATCCATGCTGAACTAATCTTCCTCAAAACTTTTGCCACTGACTCCATACATGTCTAGTGAAATTTAGGGCATTTGACTCACAAAACGCAGCTGCTCCTCTGAAAGAGCAATCCCCATGATGCTCCATTTATTATTCATCTGTGTAGGGGGAGAGAAAAAAAGAGGATGAGAGGACAGAAAACGAGGTCTGAAACTTTTAAAAGATGAGGCAAAGTGCTGACTTGTGAACACTAAAACCAAAATGAGTACAGATTTGAATACAAACAGGTGGGAGGTGGGAGGGAGAGTTGTATAGTACAGTGTGCCAAAGACCTTTGTAAGCATTAAGCAAGAACTGTGGTACATGGTTTAATTAGCTCAAGTGCCAAGCAAGTGGTTCAAATTAGGATGAGATTTTTGGAGAATAATAATCAAAAATAGGCAGAGTGGAATGAGTAATGAACAGTGGCAGTCATTATGGCTCATGCAGCTGCAGCTTCATAGAGAATGGATGGATAAGGTCTGTAAAAAATGTCATGATGCAGTGGAGTCTTTTGGTCTTTCATTTTTTCTGTCAAAATCAGACATTTTAGTTGGCTGTATACACAGGAACATTTTTAGGTTGTTTTATCGTTTTGGCCTTCCAGCCACATGGCAATGGCGTTTTGGGTGACCTGAAATTATATTTTTTGAGAACGGGTTTCAGAGTGGAAAAATTTGCCTCATATAGACAAGAAACTCCACTTCTTTTTGAAAACGATGACATCCCTGGTATGAAGCTAAAAACAGTCCTGTTACTGTGAATTAAGCACATTGTTCCATCTACGGGACAGAGTAAAAAGTTGGGAGGTAGCAACGTATTGTTTGAATGTTTTAAACACCAAGTCTTACACATATATTAATGCCACACACTGTTAGAAAGCTCACCCCCAATCTCCACAGGATCCGTTGCTGCTCCGGTCCACTGCGGTCCGACCCTGCTCTATGTGCCAGAAACCATTCAAATCAATCAGAACATTTCCACCATGTCCGTCTCTGGTCCATCTCTGATCCGTCCCAGCTTCAGCATCCAGCAGAAATACGCAGCAGTCCTATTGTTGCCAGATGATGGAGCCATGATGCATCAATTCATGCTGATTAGACTACGGCAAACAGGATGTGGAAAACACAAAGCATCCGGTTATTTACAATAAAACACAATGCTCAAACTCACGTTGGCAAAACACCACTTTATTTTGAAAATCAGAGTTGAAAATGCTGCTGTAAACACAGTTGTGGAACAGTCTCTGCTAGTAGTCTGATGTTTACATCCTGAGTAATCCTGCGCCAATTCCGGCAATAATCCCGGGAGAGTTTGTAGTTCCGCATGAGCTCATGCTTTTGTGAGTCCTGCTCATCAGCGCTGCAACGGATCAAAGATGGAACTGGAACGGATTCAGTGGCTGAGGGTTTGCTGCAAAGGTTGCAACGGAGTCGGAGTGGAGCTGCAATGGATCATGTGGAAATGAGGGGTCAGATTGCTCTGATTCATTCAAGTCCAATCAGAAGTTGTAAGGTGTCTCACAGCCATCGTTGTGTTTGTGGTTAGCTTGGCCAGCTCCTCAGCTAAAGTAAAGCCAGCTATAATGCCTACATAGCTTCAAAGTCTTCCCTTGAAGTGATTTGTCTGTGTCTGTTTCCAGTGCCACCTGTAGGTGTGGCATATGTATTACATTTTTTTCATCTGTGTTTCCGGTGCCGCGAGTATGCAAATTTTTAATGATCTGATGCCTGTGTGGATGCAATTTTTTTTTGAACGTTGCCGTGTGGACATAGCCAGATGACAGAAATAAATGAATTTTACTTAAATTTTACCCTTAACCAAAATCTTGCTGTTCTTTATTCTTAATCACATAAGCCTTATGCATTTGTTTAATGTTAACTGACAATTATTTACTGTTATTTTTAGATGGCCCAAATGTGTTTCTTTTATGAAGAATAAGCTACGCACCCATCCTCATTTCATTTCATTTTGGTCCCAGAGAAATCAATTTTGTTCGCCTCTAATATCTGACAGCACCTATCCCTGTCTCTCATCTGCCTCTAACTCTATCAGGCAGATTTATTGTTAGAAGAGACCATCCTCTAACCTTTAAGATCTAAGTTGTCTGCAAAGCAGTTTGAGTCAATTTATTGCAACCCTTAAATACTGAACCCCTGGTACATGTTATGTTTCTCAAATTAAAGATCTGCTTCCTGTTGCAGAGAGGATGTCTATACCTAAAGCATTTCTGCTCCATCAGATCAAGTGGTTTCTTCTTAAAATTGATCTATGGATTTAAAATTCAGGAAACAACAACACAATTAACAAAACAATGTTATCCCCTTTGAGAAATTGCATTTCCAGTGGGTCTTACCCATAGATGAAACTGATAGACTGGTTCTGTCCAAATGTTTAAACTATACAACCATCTCCAATAAAACTCACTAATTAACACATTGTATCTTGTTAATTTAATCTGCACACAAACAGAAGGGTAAAAATAACAAGTTTTGATTTGCATGAAGAGTTTCTTGCTCTTACTTTGTGAAGTTGCCAGGCAACTAACAAAGAATCGAAAAAGTCACTGTGCCCAGCCATTTGGTGCCAAGAAATAGTTACAGCATGTTTTCTCTTTCTGTTTGTATATCAAGAATTTATTCTGTACACAATGTGTTAATTAAGCCCTTTTCACACTAGACAAAATACCCGCTAACATCTAGTTTCTGTCCTTTGAGGGGAAAGGTACAATCACCATTCTTTCTGGGAAAAATGACTCTGCAGTAGTCACAGCTATTTATCAGATACAACTCTAAATGGCAGTGATAGAAACATGACACCCAGATGGGCACACTAATTTTCAATTTTGGACTGTTTCTATTGATGGATATCTGTGTAAAATAAAAGCAACACTTATACAAATGAAATCCGTCTTAATCATCACCTATGGGCTTCTAGTCCTCTGTGGTGGTGACTGTGTGTGCAGCCCCCTTCTCTGTGCCTGTAATTTGGTGTTTTACTCTCTGTTGTTATGCACCGGGACGTTTCTGGGCAGAGAGTAAGTGTATACTCTACGGCCAATGAGAGAGCTCATGGCGTGTCGCTCTGTGGGTCTGATTATTCTGTGGCCTGCTTACTGTTGGACAAATAGATGTCAAACATGGGCTAATTTAGCTATGTGCTACGTAGCTTGTTGCAGAGGTATTAGCAGTTTATAGACATACTAAACCCGAGTATCAAACATTTAAAACATCTTTAATTTATATTTGCACCGCTAACCGCCGTTTGATGCTGGTAGCAGCAGGGGCACCATAGAACACAAGAGGAGGGGGTCAGTTTGAATGTTGTTTCAAAACAGAAACGGACAAAGCGTCACACTCCACCTTTAAGCCCTCGTTGATTTGGGGCGCCATACCGTTAGGAGAAATATTTAATTAATTAATTCATTCATTCATTCAATCGATCAATCAATTAGACAATCTTTTATTTATAAAGCAGTTTTCATGCAATATAGCACAAAAATTGCTGTACAAGTTGATTAATTAATTGGGTTTATAGATTACAGATACAAGTAAGCACTGTGCAGTTACCAGATATTTACTCTGCGGTTTCATCAGACACATCAGTCAGTCAAACTGTGGGTGCTGTAGAACTTCATGATCATGCTTGATCATGTGTGATCATGATCATGTTTTAAGTCTCAAAGAGAATTGTTCTGTGTAAGGCATACACCACTATTTACAATGCTTTACTATCTTGTTGTGCTACATCTCACAACTTCATAAAGTCTTCAGAGTACTAAATTCTGTGACTGTCGCCTTCATGACTAAGGAGCACATCACCCAGTGCAGTGGTGTGGCTCATTGATATATTTTCCATAGTTTTTGGACAACAAAGACCTACAGCACAGATAAATGTGATATATTGGGATTTGAATAAATGCGCAATACAGTACTTGTTGTTTTGTCTCTGCAAATGAGATTGGGTGACAATAATTTGATTGATTGATAGGTAAAGTATCTACCATATTTTTATAGACATAAGCGTGGTATTGATCTTCTCACGTAACTTTCTATAAAAAGCTATTCCTTTAAGTACATGCATGCATCCCAAACATCTGTTTGTTTGTGGGAAGTTTGACACTTGCATCAGGAAGTGGAAACATTAAGTACATAAATATAAAAAGGCAAGTTTATAATCAGAACGATAAATTCTGGTTATAAAGATGATCAAAATTGGTTTGGTGTAATGAAAATCTTGAATATTCTAACTGTAAACCCACTAAACCCCAATAAATTTATACACTCAGACATTTCTGTCTTTCTCTCTGTGCCTGCATATGTCTTTGTAAAATCAAGGTTCATATCTCCCATTGTGCAGGTGGCTAGACTGATTGGATTTCTCTATTATGGGTAGCTGTCAGTGGATTCTGCTTCTGATAGTGGAAAGAGGAATGGAGAGGTGCATGAGGGATGGTACTCCTGAGAGAAAGAGAGATAGGGACCTCTGGCTCCATGTGGAGGGAGGAGGGACAGATGCTGGGTAGTATCAGGGCACAATGTAGCTGAGAGAGAGAGTGAAAACCCAAGATGGAGACAGAAAAGTAATGAATCCTATTATATGACATCTGTGTTTTTTCTTCTGCAGAGAAGAGAAGGTCAAGAGTCATGTTGTTGGAGAAAGAGCTCATCATTCTAAAAGTCTTAGGCTTTAGTAGCAGAATTACACATCATGATGTTCTCACCAAATATCAAGGAGATTATTGCAGGTCAACAGGTCCTCACACCTGAATATCATTTGTCATTACCTTTCATAATGACAAATAACTGTTTAATGTTATACCACTAAAGCATTAGGTAAAGATCTGCACAGTGGTGTAGTGGTTAGCACTGTCGCCTCACAGCAAATGGGTTCTGGGTTTGAACAGGGCCCTTCTGTTTTATTGTGAGTGATGTGGGAAAACAAAGTAAAACAAAGTAGAAGTGCTCTTCCTTTCACAACAGCTGCTTCTGAAATTGTTTGTCAGATGGTCAACTCCTCTTTTTTCCAAGTGCTCAAATTGTGACTGGAGAGTGTGTTCTTTCTTACCCTTCGAATCACACTACCGTCGTAAGTAATCGCTGTATAATGGAGGCAATTTAGTGTGCCTGCTCTGAAATGCATGTATAAAATGAATGCAGTGGGCATTGAGTCACAAAGACTACACTAAAACACTTTGACAAGTTGCATGCATTTGATTGCATTATTCTTAAAAGCTTTTTGAGAGGATGATTATTATAACTTCCAAGACAATTCTTGCCAAACTTTTCACCCTTTTTATGACTTATAATAACACGAGAGGAAACACTTTTCCTCTTAGCCTATCTTCCCCCCCTTTCTCTCAGATATTTTCTTCTCTTTTCTTCTGCATCTCACTCTTATTACTTCTGCTGCCTCAAAACTCTTCATTCATTTGCATCAGGTTGAGAGGGCTCAGTGGGGTTTTCTCCTGGCACATATTTGATGGAAGATACAGTAGGAATGTTACCCCCGTACTTTAACAGCGATGAAAGGCTGCGTTATCTTCATGCTGCCTTGCCCCTGAGATGTTCACCACTGGGCTCCCTGAGAAAGCGATTAGGATTATTTAAATGTCAATTTATTTTCTTTGCCTATTATCACGACCATATTTCCTCCTCTGACAGTAGGGAAAAGTCTCTTGTAAGAAGTCAGTGTAATTTAGGTTGACAAATCAAGTTTTATTTCAGTGCACGGTGGGAAAGTAGAATGAGGGCTGTGATCTTCCAAATAATGTTTCTCTATCTTTTTCTCTGTGTGATTTTACCCACAGTGATTGAGGTCAATGAGGTGGCAAAGCACCCTGACTTTTGCCTATCTCTAGTGTATGACAGCTGTGTTACTTTAGCTTCTGAGACTGAACCAGCTTAAAGTAATTACAAGTGGATGGAATAGAGAAAGAAAAAAAAACACACAAAAAAGCACATGCCTATTTCATCTCGTAAACCAAAATGATCCATCACAAGTTTTTTGCCATCCATTTTTTTTATTAAGAAATTATTCTGTTATTCAGACAAATATTCAAATAAGATTCTACCACAGGTTTAAATACAATTTCAGCAAAAATATTAGAACAGACAATTAAATGAAGAAAAAAAAAAAGTTTATTCAAGATTTGAACGACATAAGTCCTGACCAGCAACGAGATACATCCTCCTATGGAGTCCTGACAATTGCGGCGGTGGTGGCTGATGACTCTGCTGAGAGTGATAAAGCTGATTAGGTTGATGAAGTGATGAATCTGTAAAAACGGGGAGGTGGTAAGGTGTAAAAACAACACCATGAAAGCAGAGAGGGAGAAAACATTTAAAAAGCCTCAGTATGATGGCCTGACATTCAAAGTGTGTTACCCAATGTTATTGCTTACAGTATTATTGACTCACCCTCATGCTGATGAAAAATCTGCTGTAGTTTTTTATTCCTCCAAGTGAAGCTGGAGACCCCAACGGGTTTCATCCTACCCAAAATCCACATAACGAGTCAATTGTTCCCAGGAAGAAAAGGTCCATAAAAGTACACAAAAATGTTGTAATATTCCTCCATACTGCTCATCCATTGCAATCCAAGTGTCCTGAAGTGGAAATGTCCAAAGTTTATTCAAAACAAGGTCATTTAGTATATTTTTACAATTTTTTTTTCTATCAAAGTTTGAAATCACTAGTGCAGGCAGGTCCCTCTTGTGTTTGTGTGCCGCTTGGGTGCTCACAGCAGGATGTAAATGTCTGCTGCGGCTTCCATAGTGCAAGCGGATGCTCGAATATGTGAGCATGCCCCATGGTAAACATAATATAGGATTGTTTAGGCTATAAAAATGTACTAAATGACATTGTTTCAAATAAACTCTGGACATCACCTCTTCAGGACAAGTCAAGTAGATTGCATCGAACGAGCAGTATGGAGGAATATTACAATGTTTTTGTGTATTTTTATGGACCTTTTCATACCGGGCACCAGCAACTCTTGTTATGTGGATTTTGGTGGATGGCGAAAACCCCCCAGGTCTCCATCTGCACTTTGAGAAATATAAAACTACTCTTGTTTATCAGCATAAGGGTGAATTGCTTATGACTGAGAAGTCATTTTTTGGCGAACTATTCCTTTAATTTGGAAAGGAAAGAACAGGTAGTGCTTAGTTTGTATGAACAGTTTAATGCAGAAAGAACGCAAATGGGAAGGGACCAAAACAAGACTTTGTACTGCAATATGACCGCTTATACTTATCTAACAAAAGGAGAATAGAAATAAAAACTGTTTCCCTCTGCAGTTGAGGTAAATATAGGTTGTAGCCACTATTTAAGGCAGGGTATGCGCTCTCTACTCCTTCCCCCTTAATAAAAAATATGTTACCTATGAACTGGAAAGTGAAATCTAAAGCAATTGTAATGTAACAAAATCGTCTTGCATAACTATACATGTCTTAAACTCAGATTTAAGGTGAGCACAGAGAAAATTTCCTCCCTTCAGGTGAAAACATCTATCTGGTGTCAAACTCTGCACTTAATCATTCTGCACACTCAAAATTAAACTCAAAGTAAAATGTGAGGTAAGGAAGCATTCTAAAGTGCGTTAAATTTGTGTTTTATTTCCGGTTTTAATGTCTTTTCTGAAATATGAATTGGAATATTGGAACAGAGATGGAGGGAGACTGAAATAGAGAGAGTAAAAGTTGGTTTATAGTCTCTGCATAGTCAGTGTGGGAAGCTTTTTGAGAAAATGTTCACAGGTGCCTATGAGTGTCAAGGATTGTCTGAGTGATGAAGGGACCCTTTCTTTTAGACAGGGACGGTGATTTGCTATCTGTGAGCCTCAAGAGTTCTCTGCCTCTGTGAGGCTCTGGGAGGACATTATTCAACAAAAGAGAGATGGGAAAAAAAGAGAAGAAATCAACCTGCAATAACACCAAAACTTGAAACTTTAAAATATGAAAAAATGTTCCATTAATTGTTCTAAGGTAAACTTTATACATCCCAGAGGGGACATTTATCTGTCACAGCAGCACAACACAAAAGAAGAAACAGGACAAACTACAAACAAAAACGAAACGCTGCAAACTACCTTTCCCTTTGGCATCTCCTGGGCACTTTCAGTGTCCCTCGGCTGGATTCGGTAGTGGTGGTGGTGGGTTCTCTGGGGATCTCTGTTCCTGGATATCGTGGAGGGGGAAGGAGCCTTGGCTGGCTGTCGTGGATCCAGGGAAGAGACCCGTCCATGCACCAGACACACAGTTAAAAAATCAGAAAGAGGTAACAGGTACACGTACAGTGTAACAAGGAAAAAACAAACAAGCAAACACTAAAACACAGGAGAAAGCACAGTGCTGCTGTAACTGAGTGCCACTCACATAGCACTATTCATCTCAGCTGAAATTACACATGTAAACACAGTATGCAGGGGATTTAGTCTTTCTGGTGCTGTGGTTTGACGTAAAATGATTTATTTTTGTGCCATTTATATTGTTTATTTCACATTATAGTAGATGAATAGCTCTACATGATGCATTTCTCTGCTATGGGCCTTTCACCAAAACATACCTTTAAACAATCTCCTCCTCTTAGGGTGTCTGGTTGCTTAAGGTGTGTATTTTATTGATGCAGCTGTACTGCCTGTTAAAATAACACTAGTCAACATTTCCATTGCTTGTTTTTATTGACGATTGCTTCTGTTCACCATCTGCTTCTTTCAACAACTCAAATGTTTTGCTGTTTACCTCAACCACAGGCTAGATGCTTTTTTTAAGGTAGACAGCACATTGGGTTGATTGACAGGTCTTGAGGCGAGATGTACTTTATGAACTTGAGGTTATGAAGTGAAACTGACAAAGAAATGTCACAGCAAATAGTAGGAGTTTTATTGTACAGATGCTGGCTGCATCACGTCCTTTACTTCCTCTATCATATAACAGGTACAGACAACTTGGGTTGTAGACGGAAATAAACAAGCTGCCATTACTGTGGGCACATCTCACTTGCACACCTAATCAATAAAGCTGTGGTGTTGTGTTAAACCTATTTTGTATCACTTTTACCAAGAAATATATCAGTTGGATCCTGTAGAAGCTGATCAATGTAAAAAAAGTGATTGATTAAAATGCCTTTGCGACTGAACGCTTAAGCCAGAAGTAAAAAACAAACCTTTCCTAGTTTTCCAAACTTCTTGGGTGTATTATCAATACAACAAAAATGCTCCATAAGGCCATTATCATTATAATTCACATTGAAATCCTTGTCCTCTTTTCATAGTTATGCTTCCTGGCTATAAGGAGAAATTTGCAATTTTGTAATTTCATATCTTTTCTATTTTATTAAGTAAAACATTACAATTTGATGAATCATGTATGGTGGATTTGCATTGCAAAGCTTAATTATGACACAACACATAATGTGACTGCCATCATTTTGAGTCACTTTGACCTTTGAGTTTTCTGTATCTGTATAGAGGAAAGTCTGAACTTCATGGTGATATCAATATCATCTTTCTATATTAAATTCACTGAGATATGAAAAGTATCCACAGTTGGGGAAAAAAGTGCTTTAAAGGTAATAATTCACATTCTGCCATTTTCACATGTATTAAAACAAATGTATTAGATTTTAGATTTATTATATTTTAGACCAAAGTCTAAATTAACACAATATTTTTAATGACATTAATAGGTAGCCTACATATACCTTCACACATGTACATCCACATGACTTTGTGCATAACTATAATCAGAAAAGTTGTATGGCATCATTTGGATTAACCCTTAGAGGAATAGCTTCCTCTTCCACCTCGCTTTTAGCATTATAATGATGCTAGCCAGTGGGCTGTCCGAGTCATACTTGGAGGTCGAGCTGCTGTTAGACTCTATCTAATCATTAGCACAGTCTGATTGGCAGATGTACCTCTAATGCAAATTTAACATTAAAAAAGTTGTGTGATGTCTTCCTTATGTATCTGGCTTGTCATCTTCCTCTGCTGTCAACCACAATTGGTCTCATCTGTCAACAAACTTTATTCACCCTTTTTAGCCTTTTTTAATCTGAAACACACAAAAACTCAGAATAGGATAAAATAAACTTTTTAAAGGGGTAATGTGTAAAAGCATGCTAACTGACTGCCGTACCAGTTTGTCTCAGGCGGCGATAGTGTAACATACCGGTCAAGCCATCTTCAGTGCAGCCCAGAACAGCTTGCGGTGTCGTTTTACAGACGTTTTGGACAGTCTTGCTCCTTTGGTAATGAACTGGTACTGCAACACGGGCCGGGGCTAGTCAGTTAGCACACTAACTCCTCAAAATTTGTGTTCAAAATGACACAAATACTACACATTGTCCCTTTGAAAGAAAAAATGTGTTTTTACAAGAACTGATATTTTTTTTCTCTGTAACAGACAAATGTTTTGTGACAGAATAATATTCCTTCATCTGTCAGCTGCACTGATTGCTGACCATGATCAATTTAACCATCTGCACTTTCAGGTTGATGTTGCTGCTGCAGTAATGGTGGCATTGCAACAGAGTGCAGAGCATATATCAGATAGTGTTGCACCTCATCAAACCCTCCCCTTTCGCTTACAGTGACCGCCTTTATGAAGAAACCCCTCATCTAATAAGTGCCAAAATTTTACCTGTCTCATGTCTGCTGCCTAATTGTTCATATATGATTGATGGGGGTTTGCAGTAAAAAATGACCACCATCTCTTTGTCACATAGAACCAAAGATATATCGCCTGGTCTTTGTCTGTGGTGAGAAGTCATATCTGTTTGAGCAATATTAAACTATAGAGGTCTAAAAGCTAATAAGATGCACACCCTTAGGCCTGGGTTCGTTAAAAGAGATAAGGAGATTAATCTCTGTCCCAGATCAGTGCAATTTCACAACAGAGCTTGCTGGGTATTACTGGCATGAGACAGCAAAGCTCACTTTATGGGAGGAAAAGTAATAAAATAGGAAATACAATAAGGTCACCCTTGAATGTCAGCTATTTCAGAGGTCTTTTGGAGAGAAACAAAACAGTAGTGTGGAGAGTGAGAAAGAGAGATAGACAGAGTGAAGAGATAAAAAGCACAGCATCTGCAAGTTTTTCTGTCTTTGATGGTGTTGAAAAGGAAATGTTCTAGATAGACAATCCATGCCTCTGGTGAAATTCTTTCATTGTGTTTCATTTTTAAACCAGATGCTCCTCCAATCTTCCTCTTTTTCTTCTCCTCCTCTTATTCTTTTTTTTTCCTTTTGCATCTGCCCTATTCACATTCTTCTGCTCTCCTTCTGTGCCTCATTCCACTTTCTTTCAGACCCTTCTTCCCTGTCTCTCAGTTTTATTTCAAACAATGCCAGCCTGCATGTTTTTCTTTTATTTCACTCTACAAATTACAAATTTCAACTTCTCTTTTTTTTGCTTCTTTCTTCACAAACTATTCACCCCCCTTCTTCCCCCAACCCTTTCTTGTTTTTCTGCCCCTCACTCCACACCAGTCAAAGTCATCTTTCGGGTGGATGGGTTGCTACTTTCATGCATGTAAACCACATTAAAATCTCCTTCAATATCTGACCAAGCACCTGGCCAAAGCTAAGCTGCAGAGACCAATCCGTTACCTTAGCTGGCCCTTAAGCTGAACTATTCAGAGGCTCAGTATGACCACAGCTCCAAGCCATCCTTCTGAGAGCCAACTTCCCAAAGGCTCATAAGATAGAAGGGGAGAGGGGTGGTTGGTACACAGAAAGAGAGAATGCTTGCACAATATGGGCAACCAAATGAGTTATATAATCAAAGTCTTCAAGTAGCGGTGAAGCTGTATAAGGCCCCATATTTGGCACTTATAGAGTGTCGACTGAGCATGTTCGCCCTTGAAAAATAAGGCAATGACTTGATTGAGATGCAGTGGCAGAAACTGGTTCTTTCACTATGAAATTTCCAGAGCTGGAATGGAGAATAAGCAGATCTTGGATGGATTATGTCAAGATAATGGAATCATTCAGATTGAAAATGGAAAGGGACAGTTTAGCTATAATCAAGTCTCTCTCTCTCTCTCTCTCTCTCTCTCTCTCTCTCTCTCTCTCTCTCTCACTCTCTCACACTTCTTTCTACCTCCTTCTTACGCAGCCTCTCATTTCATTTCACCTGCTCCACAGTGCATGCACAAACACACACTCAACCTTCTCCCTTTACTGTTCTGCGCTATTATTATTTTCTGTGAATTCCCAATGTGGCAATGTGGAACAGAACCTGCATAGAAAGCAGTCTCCAATTAGGATAGCTCTTTTCATGTTGAGGCACAGTGCTGCATATAAAAAAGGGAGAGAATGCATGAATAAGGAGGAAGTGAGCTGAGTCCGTTCTCACTGACAACATGCACATTTTTGCATTTGCACACTTTGATGCACATGTACATGAATGCACACAAATACACACACACCCATGCATGCACATCCCTAAAAATTAAATCCCACCCTAAATGCCCACAACCTCCCTCACCAATTTCTGTTCACCTTGAAGGCTTTTGTGATTAAAAAAAAAATACCCTGCTCCAAAAAACCCTCTATATCATTTGCAACAGAGAAGGAATAATACATTAAAGGAGCTTTTCCAGATATAACCATAGTGCCTGCTATGAGTTTGCAAATTAAAAAGTTTATCTTGGAGAGTGCCGCCTGTACAGCAGATACTTAGAGCCTGAGGTGAGATGAAATAATTTCACTCTCATGTACAGTAAAAATCAATGCATGTTTTGTCAAGGTTTTTATTTGTGTCAGCTGATGCAGCTAAATTTTTTTCTCTAGTGGGAGTTGATAGAAACAGTATTCAAGCTTCAAATTATAACTGGAAATTACAGCTCATGCTGACTGCAGATGTAGTACCCTCCTTCCTATTCCCTTTCACTCCTGGTTGGTCTGTTTCTCTCTCTCTAAACTTTAATTTAGAGCACAGCATCATCCCCATATGATAAAGTGGAACAGAAACCAGCAGGTACTAGAAGATTGATGTTTATCTGGTGACGTCTTTTCTTATTACTGTTATTACTATCACGTCTTCTTTGCTTGGCACTGGCCTTATGCTTACTCTCTCTCTGACTCAGACAAAACCATCCGTTAAACCTCTACAGGCTTTTTCTACATGGTTGAAATATACCAGCCAGCAAGGCAAAACAAGGGGGATTTGGCTGTATTTGCAGCCGCCACCAGAGGGGTGGGTGGGGGAGGGGGGAGGAAAAAAGCACAGGGAGCCAGCTGGGAAAAGACAATAATTCAGAACCTGCCAGAATCATTCTTAGAGGCCTCTTCCCTCTCTAATTCCCCTGGGTGGAGGTGCACTTAGTCACTAAAGCTTTCTGGCCGTGTATCATGGAGGCTTTGGATGCATGGACTTTCACTGTAACAGAGGCAGATTTAGATGTCTGCAAAGGGGCCTCCTCTGCCATTATGACACTGTGAATGCACTCTTCTTTTTTCTTTCAAAGCATACAGTTTAATCATGGTCAGATGGTCTATACATCTTTGTGATGCTCACAGCCACTTTGATGCTCAACTTTTGCAACTGTGTCCTTAAAAAAGGCTGGATGAGTGGAGTTACCTGTACCATCATGGCTCAAATGGGAAATTCCACATAATCCAATGGCACCCTTTCTTGCAAGGCTTTTAATGTAAAACATTTACAGCAAATCAGGGAATAGAAGAAATAAAGGCCTTTCTCCTATATAAACTTAGCATCTTTATAGAAAGGAGCTTCTACTCTTCTTTTTTGCCATTTGCCCCTAAAATCTCTGCTCTCTAAATGAGAGGTTGATACCAATCATATGACATGGCCATCCTCACTTCTCTTTGCATCAGACATAATTCCAAAGAGCACAGTAAAGATACTGTATGTTGAAGGTAAATCTCAAGCAGTAAAAGTCTTGAATATTTCAGGAGAATGAGATATTGATTGTATTGAACCTATGTCATGCATGAACAATTGGAAGGAGTTGAGCCCATCATATTATTCAGTCATTTATTGAAGACAATGAGTCTTTAATGAGTTATCGATATTGAATGGAATTGATATTGAATAAGACTCATGCATGAGACATTCATTTGAAATTCTCACTGCAGGGTCACTTCACTGGTCGTTGTTGTAGAGGTAATTGAGTGAGATAAATATGAAATCATCCAGTCATGACACTCGAATGAAGCTTGACTACAGATCAGCAGCACTATATTTTCACTGTACCACAGAGATCACGGTTGAATTATTTTTTTGACTGACAGACATGATATGTAGGACAGAGAATTGAGCAGGGAGAGGATCTTTCACTGAGATTACCTTTGCAACTAGGTCACACGAAGGCAAAAAAAAAAATACAGAAGGATATGAGGTTCTTTTGGAAAGTGTGTGCATGTGAGGATAAGAGGTGCGAAGGAAAGGCTGGTATGTCTCACCACATTTGACACGTCTCCGATCCTCTGGCATCAGATAAGTCACTCTTCTCGGAAACGAGCATTTTGAAATCTCTGAGCTTATGATAACTCCTGTTGGATCCGCTTTGGTAGACTTGAAAGATTAATGTGGACCATTAAAAAGTGATGATAGAAGTAGTAGAAGTTGACTAAGCCAATTCCAACAGGTCATTCATAGCATTTCTTTCTTTTCAGGTTTTGTCTTTTTTTCTCCTTTTAGTAGTCTTGTGTTTACTTCATTCATTGTAATGGGTGTAACAATCATGTGTTACTCTAGTGGTATTTTCCCTGTCACTAACTGTCTCACCCACCAAGTTCCCACGTTTTTTTGTTAGGTAAAGACTCGTTGAGTTTGGTTGAGTTTGTGCAATAGAAATTTGACATATTTGTCTAAAAGCCATATAGCATCAATGGCTGTTGCACATGAATCTACTTCTTACCTCTCAAATTAACAATATTAGAATTCTTCTCAGTAACTAACATTCTTATTCTTTTACTTAACATAAAAATCAGCAAATTCTCACATTTTAAAACCAAGAAAATTAATGTCTGACATTTTGTCACAAGCAATTACATAAATGATGTATCAATTATTAAAATAGCTAGATTAATTTCCCAGATAGCAGCATGGCTATAGCAGTGCTGAACTTGCCCACAAGACTTGTTTTACCTGTCCGAAGCATTGTACATATACACATGTGGGAAAAGCATTAAACCCAAGTAGAGCATATTGGACGGTTAGTTTTCTATGTATCAAGATACAGTAATGGTGACAGCTCTCTTTGAACTTTGCCAGACTTGCTGAAATGTGAAATAATAGCTAATCTCTGCATAGCNGCATATTGGACGGTTAGTTTTCTATGTATCAAGATACAGTAATGGTGACAGCTCTCTTTGAACTTTGCTAGACTTGCTGAAATGTGAAATAATAGCTAATCTCTGCATAGCAAGTGGGCTGTCAGGAAGGTTCATTGTGTGTGTGTGTGTGTGTGTGTGTGTGTGTGTGTGTCTGAATAAAGTAAATCACTGGTGGTATTAGAGAGCATCCTACAGTGTTTCTGTCTAGCTAATAAAATAACTGGGAGCTGCTTTCAAGCCACCCACAGTGAGACGCCACCTCATTCCTGTGCCCTCCCCTCCAGTTCACCATGACCTGACTCTCCATCAAAACTTACTGACCCATGAGGTATACATTGTGTGCAGGCAACTGCTTGTTTGAGAGAGAGAGAGAGAGAGAGAGAGAGAGAGAGAGAGAGAGAGAGAGAGAGAGAGAGAGAGAGAGAGAGAGAGAGAGAGAGAGAGAGAGAGAGNACTGCTTTTCCAATTTGTTTCCAGTTGAAAGTCTGCACGGGATGGATGGTTGCCTGTCCATTTATGTGATAAGTAAATAAAGAATGAAATCTGCAGATAATACATACATATTTCCCTTGACAAGAGGTATGTGTAGAGACTGAAGCCCTGTCTGCTGTTATTATGTGTATTCAGTGGCACATAATACAGTTATAGTTTCAATTTTACATTTACAATTAAGCTTATTTAAAGCGGACACATAATATGTCATATGTCATCTTTGTGATTTTTGTTATTTTTTATTCTTATGTCTACGTTAAACTCTTAACTTGTTTACCTCAAGTTATGAAACTACTGATAACTATAACACCAGGTTGTTTGCACCTTAAACAGCCCTCCATTGGCAGCCTTTGTGGCTAAAGTTGTTCCATGAGTTTTTTCACTTTGTCTACTCAAATATTTTGGATTGGATTTCAGCTTGTCAACATGTTTCCATTTTGATAAAAGAACAAGAGGAAGATGTGAAATCCTACTACTGTTGTATTGTTGTTTAGCTAGCCTTCCGAGTCACCACAATCTGTCAAGCTACGACTTCTGTTAACTGGCCCATTAGAGGAAGGTAGGCTCATCAGAAGGAAATCTAGACCAATGGAGCCACAGAATATAAACATGAATGTGTGAATGATGCATCCAGTGATGCATTAGAATATTTTTGTTGAGATAATCAACGGTAAAGTAAATGATTTGATGAAGATCAAATGCATATAACACAGTCTTTGTTGAGTTGACTGGTGGAAATACCAAGTGAATTACCTGTCCCAGAGCCATTGTCAAAAGAAGAGCAATTCATGTATCTGGTTAGGTGTAGCCAAACATAGCCTACCAGGAATTCTTTGGCCTTTTTCCATCATGCTTTGAGCAACTGAATTCTTACTGGGCGCCTGATAAATGTATTTTTCCACATAATTTAATTGTACAGGAACTCTCAAAAGCATGTGTGTATTAAAAACTTTAAGAGGTTGTGATGATACATCAATCAAGATTGAGATCCTGGTTGCCACTCTGTTTGAACATGCAGAGTGACTGATGTTTAATGCAGAAGCAGCCCTGCAAAATGTGAACATAATGTTCAGTTCTTAATTTAGCAAAATTTAATTTAGCTTCTGCAGATATTATTTGGTGTAGAAATAAACAGAACATAGGAACAAAAAAGAATGTTCAGTAGATATGGAGAAGGTAAGAAATGATTATATCAGTGTTCCTTTGTCTCTGTACAGTGCAGAACAACTTGTTCCACACTTCTGTCTCACTATCCTTCATATCAACTTTGGTCATTTTTTAAAAATCGTAAATCATGTTACATGTTAAATGAGCCTGCAAATAAAGAGATATCACTAAATGCAGGTTGAGAGAAAAATGTTTGACTTGAACACCATACTGAAATGACTTACTGTAGAATATGAGTTAAGCACTACTGTACATTCAGTCTCCTAGTTTTATCTCATAGCTATGTATGTATGCTTTATAAAATCATTAATTGGCATCATAATCTTCATTCTAGTATTTTAAGAGTAGCATTTCCACTAGTAATACTTCATAATGACTATCACTGCCTGCATACCTTCAGAAAAAATAAACAGGTGATGCTGCTGATAGTAAATTAACATCATTGCCTGTGTTTTGTTATTATTTCTGTAAACTGCCACAAAATGTTTCCACATATTTATTATTTTACAGTAATTGAAACACATCCCTCACTTCAGTTATTCATATCTTCAACTGTCCTTTCAACAGTATTCACTTCCACTTGTGCTTTCAATTTTTTTTTGTTTTCCTCAGATGTTTATACATACCTGTAAAATACATACTTAACCTGAATTATGTATTTCTTATCTACCTCAAAGTGCCCTATGTTTTTTTGTTTTGTAATCCATAAGCATGGTTTGGATGCAACTTCCCTTTGGGATTAGTAAAGTACTTTATCCAATAATGTTCTACTGCACAATACTATAAGCTTCCACTAGCAGAATTCCCATCATGTTTTCTTGAAATCATAGCTTGAAATGCATCCTTTGAAGTAGTTTAGACATATTGTATGGCAAATGAGAAAATCTAACGTTAAAGTCTGAATAAAATTAAACTGCAGATTTTTTTCCTGTAACAGCACACACACATGCTCTGTAAATCATATATCATGAATTTAGAACCTGAAAGGAAGAAATTCACATTTTAATGACTAACATGATACTGTATCTATATTGTATATCTTTGCATCAAGTATGTTAGTTCTGTCTATGTAAATGGGGAATGTCTCTTCATAAGGTGAATCAAACTGTTAATATTTTAAACTGTAATTACATGAAGCAGTATTGTCACCATACTATCGTAGGTACAAATACATTGACTAGTTGTCACAAGAACCTTTAGATACCAGTCCATATTAGCTACACTGCTAGCATCTACAAATGAATCTTAAAACAAATAAACCTCAGAAAAGAAGCAAGTGGCTGACTGAAACCTTTTCCTTAAGGTACCAATGTAGCAAGAAAATACAATTCAACAGTGTTCCAGATCTTTGAAGGTTCATGTGACAGAAAGTAAAACATTTATTTTTTTATAGTCTAATTATGTATTAAAGCAGTTGCTTCACCCATAAACTAAAAAAAAAATACTAACCAGCATTACGGCTACTTAATGTCTGTTTGTTTTGTATTGGTGCAGAGACTGGAATGTTTTAATGATCAAAGTAACTTTAAGATAAGCAGAAGCTGGCTCAAAATAGTCTTCTGTTGTTGATGTAGTGCGGAGAGTCGTGTTTGAGTGTCATTTTTATAAAGGACTGCTTGTAAATTCTTTCTTTTGAGAAACACTGAACTGCTAGTGAATCTGTGTGTGCCACTTGCAAGTATAAGAACATCTACTCTTAAGAAGTCAGTGTTGATTGTCTCACATAGGGAGCCTAAGTCACACCCATCTACTTCTGGTCCATGGGACCTAACTTGTCAAAAAATATGAACTAGAGTCTATGGGGAGATAAAAGTTATCTTCTGTTCCCGTTTGAATTGTGTCATGGATTTCACATATGTTGGTTGTGATATTTAAAGATAATTTTTCACGCAAAGAAGACTACAATTTAGCGACAAAAAGTTTGATAATCTTAGGTTCTGTGTGAGCCGCTCTGTGAACTACAGCTGTCGACTCGAGTGAACAACGTCAACACCCGCACACGGAGCTCTCTCTGCTCCACTTCGCCGTCTTTTACCGAGAGGAGGATCAGAGCAGAGAGAGAGAGGTAAATAATTTTAAATCAATGTATGTGAAGAGCTTCAGTCATGCCGACAGGGAGATAGTCCGTCTTGTCCAGGCAAGTCGCAGGGAGCATGACGTCACTCTTTGTAGTATTTCTCATTGCGCTTTCATTTTCAGCATTTACTGAACAATGAAACAATAAACGGCTTAAGTCTTGACATGAAAACATATTATTTAAACCCATAAACAACATTTGTGTAATCCAAGGCCCAAAGACAGGGGGATAGAAGATAATTATTTTCTCTCCATTGAACACCATTCATTTTTTTCAGTCTTAGGTCCAGTGGACCGACCGGAAGGGGCGGAGACTTAGGCTCCCCATTGTGTGATGTATTCAGTGATGGTCTTAGAGACTAGACACCGAAACTTTGCACCAAGGTTTATAATAGTATGATGCAGGTTCAACAGCAACAGCAACAGCTCTGGAAAGTTATTGGTAGTTCGCTCATTCTCTCTTTCATTGTGGCAGATGCAAGGTAAACAAAAATACATCATTAAGTGATCTACTGTATAACCATGAATTTGATTGACCAATGCAGACACATTGTTGGATGACATAGCATCGTGTTGTGTTGCTGCAGAATGTAAGCTTTTACTTTTTGCTGGGTGGCTCTGTGCTTTCTTGCTGGAGCCCTCTACATCATACCACCCACAGTTGTCTCTGCGAACTAAACCTTTTGTGACCAAACAAACCTCCACTGGGGATCCACTGGTCAGTTTACATGTCAGAAACCCAATTAGTGAGTCTGTTGTAGCACATCAAACAGCTTCCGCATCTCAAGTCAGTTCAAATGGTGCAGTGGGCATGTAAACTAAAGTTTCCAGAGCTGTTTTGTTTACTATATCTCTCTGTTCCCCTACTGAGCACAACTAGCCAGCTCTGCTTTCAGTCATGTACACTGATATGCCTCTCTTGATACTGTGAGGAACATTTCAGATATTTCTTCAAAGTCACTTTTTTCTCTTCCTTTTAATGATAAAATAATTGAAACAATAACTTTAAAAATCCCTTTGGAATTATCTTTTATTGCAAAAAGCCAATTCACCGAGCATCCTTAACAATACCCTTTTGTGATGTTGATACCTGAGGTATAGCACACTTGAATATATAATCACAATTCCTGGTATTAATTACAAACAATTAATACTGCATAGTAATGTTCTTTTTCTCATTAATTCTCAAGATTTTAATATGATTTTATTTGACCAAGCCTGTCATATAACTTAAAGCTACATTCATACAGAACCATATGTTTCAACTCTTCTCAGTGACACAGTCACTTGCATGCTACATTTAATCTTTTTTGTTAAACGTTTCGTAGGAATTAGGATCAGAGTGCACAGCAAGCAAAATGCTTTAAAAAAGGATTTAGCATGTTCTTTTAAGTCTTTTAACTTAACATGCAAAATGTTATAATGACAACATAAAAAAACAACTTAGCTAGAATGAATACAGATAAGTAAAAGTAAGTCATGATAACTGATACAGACAGTGAAGATTTGCTACAAAGCAGTGTTAAATGCTGGCATTTTTTTTCTTTTTAATTTCAGCAGTTAACATCAGTAAATACAGTATTTTCTAAAAAAAATATTAAAAGTGAAAATGATATAATACAATGATACAGTAGGGAACCACAGGTGAAGTGCATATCCACTAACAGAGGGGGAAAAAAATCAAATCCTAAGAGATTTTCTGTGCTTAGGGTAGTATTTCAGGACAGAATGCCCAAATGCATTAATCTCATACGTATTTAATGCTGTGAGCAAACCAAGGTTTGTGAATATTTCAGTGTTTCAGTATTCCAGAGTTGTATTTGCCAGGTTCTCAGAATCATATAGTTTCAGATTCACACTTTCAGAGTCAGAGAGTTTCATTCTTCAATTTCTCTTCTGTGTCCCTGGAGCTCTCAATTCCCTGTGTTTCTCCTGACACCATTTTATGTCTAGACCTTGAAGGCAGCAAGAACTAAAAGTTTGAAAAAGGGGAGAAGTGACTGGCAGCTGCATCTTTCTTTCTTCTTCATCTACTCTTCTTCATTCTCATCTCACCCTGTGTTTTCTTTTAGGAACTTGTTCTGTCCTTGCTTCTATCTTCTTTGTTCTCTTTCGATTTTTCTGTTCATTGTACTGCTTTCTTTTAGTACCTGTTTCTCATTGTCCTATTGTACCTTTATGTCTTTGTCCTCACTCTTTCTTCTGTTCTCTCTTTAGTGCTTACTCTCACCCAATCTCTCATGTTCTCTCTTTTCCTCCATCCATCTCTTGCTCTCAAACTGTCCTTCACGGACAATTTACCAAAAGTGGCATCCATTCACCTTTCAGCCCTCAAGCGTTCAACACCATTTTTAACACAAAAACTCCAAAGGTGGAAAAGCTAAAGAAGGAGAGCAGAGAGAGAGAGAGAACTTGAAAGGAAAGTGAAAGACTTGGTCGAAGAAGATCTCAAAAGCATTCAATTTGGTTTTTTTTTAGCTTGAATAGTGGAGCATGAGGAGGAAAGGATGTCTGTGCATGATTCTGGCTTTGGTAAGAGTTGTAAGAATTCTAGTGATATCCATTGTATCACATTTTGAGACTCACACACAGATCCTTGGTCCTTATAACTCTGTCATTCAAACTCTGTGTAATAGACTGACTGGCCTGAAAGCAAATTCTCTTCAATTCATTTTGTTAGCAGGCAAGAAACTCCTGGGATTTTTCTCCAGGAAACCTCATGAGAGATTTTGTGTTACAAAAAGAAATATTAGATAGTAGCTCTGGAGACATTGTCGAAATTTAATAACATTTTATAGTGACCAAAAATCTTTTTTTATAGTAAGTCTTTTTTGCAGTAAGTATATGGGTAAATTAAGTTGCCTTGACATTAGCCCTCAAACTAATGATTTTCATGTCCTCATTATATCTTCACTTAATCATTTACCATTCAGTCATGAATGGTTATCATTAATCATTCATGTTAGACTATTAGCAATGAGGGAAACATTCACACAAATTCACACCTCCCTCCATCCCACCCGCAAAGCCAAGAAATCCATTGTACAATTATATACAGCAGAGGAAAAAAACAAGTGTTTGGCATGACATATGAATTAAATGATAGATTTACAAATTTTCAAGTCTGTCTTAAAGCAATAGTTAGGAGCCTATGGACACAGAAACTAGTTTTGCTTGCTGGAATCATTTGTCCTGTTCATGCTGACATGCTGATTAAAATATCACCTCAATTACAATGAAAGTGATGGGGGACAAATTCTACAGTCCTCAGTTGTCTGAATTCATCAAATTAAATGGATATCTCCTACAGTTACAATATTTTTAATAAAAATTTTTTGTGTCTTGATAAACAGTGTTTTCCTTTTCAGCTGCAATGGAAGGACAGTAACAAAAAGTGACTTTGGCACAAAAAAGACTAACATTGGAAGCTAGTGACTTGACTAATTTGGGTGGTTATATTAGCATCAGTTAAACTTAAACTTAATAAGCATTTGCTTACAGAAGGAGGATTGCGGATTTTGTTACTCATCACTTCCATTCAGAATGTATTATAAAGGGGAGACCCCTTTATGAGATCAGAACTCTCCCCAAAAAACAAACAAAGAAAAGAAAAAAAAAACATGTCAGTGTCCATTTAGGAATATTAATATTATTATTATTTTAGGACAGATATGTATGATATAAAATATAGTGAATTCACCCTTTAAAGAACTTGATCTAAAAGATCACACTGGCCTGAAGCATTATTTTCATACCAGTCAACAATGTAGCCATTTAAATTCAAACTTCAAATGACAAGCTAATTTTACTGTGGTAAAACAAAATGCATACTGTAGCCTACATAAGACAGCCAGCAGGACCTACAAGCCTCAGGAATTGTTTGGAGCTCAGAAATGCAGGACTAAATGTCAGGTTCAATTACATGTAAACCAGTATGCAAATGTTTCCTGATCTACTTAATGCATCAGCATGTTTGGTCTGACAGCTGCTTGGCAGAATAACCAATCACAGCTCATGACAACCTAAGGCTTCCAATAAATATTTATGAATGTACCTGTGGTCCTAGTAGACCAACATTATAAAGACCTATGAGACTTGGCCTTTGTTCCCACTTTACACTCTTACAGAAAGTCAACACTCTTATCACAACATTCCTTTATTATATTAACAGCCTGATATTTTCCTCTCACAGTTTTGGACATAAAAGGGAAGTGTCATCCTGTAACTTAGTTGAGACATTGTTACAATAATGTTCCTCTCAGACTCAGATAATAAGTTGCTTTTAGTCATGCCATTTTCCAGATACAGTTAAATTTAAACTGATGTTCAGAGGCTGCAGGGAAGGAGCTGTACAATCAAATGAAGCCAAGAGAAGGAAAAGACATAACTAGGTAAGACAAGATACATCAAGACAAGCCATGGTGAGGCTAAAGAGAGAGGGAGTGGACAGGACACAAAAGGACAAAACCCACAAGACAAGGAAAGACATACTTTGTTCTAAGGCATAGGAAGGTAATACTGAGGCATGATCATAGTAAGGTTAACATTGTGTCTCATACTGACGTCATCTATCATCTAATTATAGCCTGTTTATATTGTAATAAAGTCAGTAAACATGCCATTGAAATAGACAGGCATAAATCAGACTGAAAGGCCCCAAGGCCACCATATGACAACACAGGCATTATAACAATTTCTTCACCATATATTAATTTGGATGTGTAAAATATCCTCCTCTACATGGTCCTGTAGAGCAACAAGATCTCTGTAATCAAACTGTATTATACCAAGTTATTAGGTAATTACTTAATAGTGTTCTCGCCCGATCAGTTTCTCCAATATTTTCGCCATTCTCTTCTGTTCTCCTCTTTTGTACTTCTGCTGATATTTAATGCTAAATGAAGTGGATTCTATCTTGCAATATAATTCCTTCAATATCTCATTGTGTATATATATGTATATCATTTAGTTATATAAATATCACACAGTAACAGTGCAAGGGTTGGACACTGGCTAGTACCTTATGCACATTAGCTTTTAACATGTTCTTCATGGCAAAGTGTTTCTAGGAAAGGGCCATCAAAGAGGAAGTCAGAAAAGACTCTAATGTAGAGTTCAAAAAGGGAATAGGGAGACTGGCAAGTGGGTGTTTGGTGTCAAGTCAATTGTGTTGTCTGTCAGGCAGTTGGTGAGGATAGGGGCCTTTAGATGGGGCAAAACTGAGCTAGCACTTGTGGGCAAGATTGAAATTAAATATGATTTGGCTCAACTCTGTGCAGTACATTGGTTATAGAATCATACTTTTAAAAAGGGGTTGGATTTTCTTCAGGCCAGAGAGGTGCTCACTGTAAGTGAAGTTATGATTAACTTAGTCCAAAAGAAAAGAGAGGCTCATCTTAGTGTAACAGTTAATTGCAGAGATGAAAGACCTGACATTAGCAATGGCAATGGCAGTTTTATTTGTATAGTGCAGCTTTGGAGGTAGAGCAGGTTGTCCAATAATTTGAAGATTGGCAATTCAATTCCTGGCTCCTCCAGTCTGCATGACGTCCCAAGTGTCCTTGGGCAAGATACTGAACTCCGAATTGCTGCTGATGACTGTGCCAAAAAAGTTTGAATGTGTGTGAATGTTAGCTTCTTCCTAAGGAGCTGGCTGGGACCCCACGGACAGCCCCTGCCATCCAAGAATGTGTGTGTAAATGGGTGAATGTGACTTATAGTATAAAAAGCCATTTTAGTGTTTGAAGAAAAGCACTACATAAATTCAGTCCATTTACCATTTTATTACAAGTAAATTCAATGTACTTTACATTCAAAACTAAATGCAAAAATAGAGACAAACATGAGAAGATGATATAAGCAATTTAAATATAAGAATGTAAGCAAGAAAAACCCAAAATTCATTAAAAAAAATTAAAACAACCATATAGCCTCTATCTCATTGCAAAATATGCTACAAGTGGTACAAGACAAAAGTGCTACCATATACAGTTACAACACTCGCATCAGAATCAGAAAGTTTTGAGTTTGCTATTGAATGTGGACACAGTGTGTTGTACCAGGAGTGATTTTAGTACTAGTAATATTTCACTTGACTGTTTAAGTAATTCCAGACAAAGAGAGTTACAGTAACTGCTTGAGATGAATGCATAAGCCAATTTGTGACAATCATCTTAATTTTACTACTCTTCCATGTCAATGAAATCCTAAAGAGTGAACTTTTTGTACCAAACACTTGCTTTGCAGTGCTTTTCTGCTGTGACTTGAGTAACTTTATTAACTGGTGATGGAGTTAGGAGGGTGCCAGTATACTGGTGAGAGACACCATATTGTGTTTTTGCCATTAATTCATAACATGCACCATGTGAAACGTGGTGTGACTATTACAAGTGTCCTTTTGTATATGGATTGAGGTTACAGCAGGTGGAGTGCTTCATTTGTCAGCTGAGCGGTTGTCATCTACACTGTATGCACACTGACTGACACTCTTCCTCCCTCTTCTTTCTTTTTCCTCTACTTAATGAAGTGTCAAAACTAATGTTCTTTTTGGTGGTGCTAATTCTCCTGACTTGGCGTGTCACCCCTTGCTGTTCTTCTCTGAGAGGTTACCTGAGGTTTACGACTGCAGTGAATGTACCTCAATGGTGCATGCGCAAGTGTATGTGTGTGTGTGCATGGATGTGTGCCACCTTCTGTCACTTCTTTTGTGCTAATTAAGCAGGAAAGTTTTGCAGTGTTTGCTTGTCCGGTGGTCCCTGCATCAGAGCTGTCTTGCCCTGGTAAGTCCTCCCTTTACTGACGGATGACTTAACTTAGAATGGAGGTCAAAATAAATTTTGAAATATTATTAATCTTAAGGATTTTTTTTAAAGATGTCACAGACACCTTTATTGTAAAGTCGGTGGACAGGAAATAGGAGAGAGAGAGATGATGTAGACACGGGGAGAAAGGATGCTCCGGTCGGGATTCGAACCAGGGTCTGCCGCTTAAGAGCACTGCTCCATATGGCATACGCTCTAACCACTGCTCCATCGAGCGAGCCGTCTTAAGGATTTTTTGCTTTTTTGAAAATTATTTCACCTGTCCATAACAGTTCATGTCCTGATCTGAATAAACTATGGTGAATGTAATCATGAAGTATCACTTCTATATTTGTACAATCTGCTAAAACAAGTTGTTTCTTATAAGTTGTTTCTGAAGTTTTTTATACAGTGTAGTGTTAGGGTAAGTGGACCTCCTCAGGCTAAGTTATTATATCCAAACTATATAATGTCAAAAATCTGCTGGTACACACTGTGAGAGGAAGCAATTTAAGTGCTGCAAATCTGGGTTCTCTTGTTTCTATTTTTTAAAAGATTTGTTTCAGGCATAGACACCTTTATTTGAGACAGGAGATCATTGGAGAGAGAGGGATGTGACATGCAACAAAGGACTCTTTCTTTCTTTCTTTCTTTCTTTCTTTCTTTCTTTCTTTCTTTCTTTCTTTCTTTCTTTCTTTCTTTCTTTATCTCCTGTCTTTCAGTTGCTTATTCCAATCTTCCATTAATGAAGGTGCATGAACAGTCTAAATGCCACTAATGCCTCTCTGCACCCCAGACAAGTGATCTGGGCCATTATTGACTTAGCATACACACAGCAATCCCGGTGATGTAAGGAAAATGTAATTGAATATGAAATAGTCTGCAGAGAGATTGAGAGCACCACGGTCTTCAGACAGACATCCATATTTGTGAGGGCATGCACTCCCACATGAACACACATGCACGCAGGCTCTCTGTGGTAATGGAGACAATGTATTTCTAATGGCATCATCCAGATTGAGTAGGTAATTGTGATGTATTAGCATGCCGTGGTTGAGATTAGATTACAGACGACAGGGTATTGCAGAGTGTGTGTGTGTGTGTGTGTGTGTGTGTGTGTGTGTGTGTGTGTGTGTGTGTGTCACTTTCCTGCCTCCTGCCCCTCTGATTGCAGTAAAAGAAAAGATATCGACTCTTTTGCTTTTATTCTAAACCATGATTAATCTTGTACTCTCATTCTGAGTCACTCCTCAGTTAAGAAGTCTCAGGTCTCTCTAGACTGTGTGTGAATTAAACTGAACTGCTGTGCACAGCTCAGTCTCTTTAGCATGCCTGCAGGTAGCAATAAGTCAGAAGGAAAGGTACAAGTAATAGTAGAAAGGTTCATTTTGGGCTTTGCACAAAATTTTGCAACAAAGGCCATATCTCATCAGTCTGAAGTATTTTGTTACCTTCTTCTATATTTCCTAACTATTTAGAATTGTATTTAATAGCTTAAATGCACATCAAGGTTTAGAACCTTAACTCTCTTTGTATTCTCATTGTAATTTTGTAAAAATTACCATAAAAGTATAACTTGTAGGATTTTCCTGAAGAGGCATGGCTTTGTGTGCTTGTATCCACTGTCAAACAATAAGAACATTACATTTTATTTATCTGATTCATGACTGTTCTCTACTGCTTGCTCAAACATGTTCTTAAAACAATAGCCAGGAGCCAAAATGACCAATGAAACAGGTTTTTCTTGTCCTGTTCACACTGGCCATTAAGAGACCCCTCCTAAAGCACTTCCAAAAGGAGGAATGATTATTGTGATTACATGGCCATTGTTTAAGACAAATAAGATATTTTGTTCATATAATTACAATTAGCTAATTGGATAGGGCAAGTGATGTGATTCTTATATTGATACTATTTATCTTCAGCATCATATTATTCTTTCTACTGCTACATTGCACAGTACAGGAGCTTGTCTTATTTTGTCAAAAGACGGCAAGGAGAAACTGAAGTGAAGTTGACACTGAATTTTCAAAATAATTGCAGCTCTGATCTCAGAGGTGAAAGCATTTTTCAGCGGTATCTAGGATTTGTCAGTAGATTGGTCTAAAGTAGACAGGAGATATGATCTCTGCTCTTGTTTCTTATCCACTATTTTTTCACAGCTTTTTCTCCTGGGCCCAGTGAGAGGCATTTTCTCCTATTAGGCACCCATCTACCATTCATGATTAGGCTGCCATTAAAGCTGAGGGAAGCAGGTTGTGCTGGAAGTGGGAGAACAGCTTGCTAAAGTGGGTTATTATTGAACAAATGAATTTCATTTTCAGTAACATAAAGTGAAGGCAACCAGACAGCAACAATGTATGGGGTTTATACACATACACATGCTCTGTCTGCAATCTAAAATATGATAAATGAAACATAATACAGACTACGAACAACATAACATTTGATTCTTGCCATTAGAAGGTTTGCCATTTTATGGGTGACAGCAATCTGTATACTGAGATAGTCCATTGACTAACAGTAGAAAAGTCAATTTTTTACACACGCACACACACAAACACAAATACATACTATCACACTAAAGAAGTTCAGTGTCAGTAATTGATTTATTGTCAAAAAATTGCTGTATGATAATTTATATTCCTTGTATAAACTGTAGCATGTATGAAAACCCGGACATGTGGTCACAGTTCACATTATTAAATTATCCAACAACATGAATTTCCTTCTTGTTTATTTTCAGAAGAGTGGACAACCTTTTCACTTTGAATAGATAAATCTGGTGTCTGAATGATTATAGTCTAGCATAGCGATGCCAGTATCCTTACCTCATTTCACTGTTGATTACTGTTGATAGACCCATTAGAAAATGGTCCTATATGGCTCATTCTGGAGTGCATGGTTAAGCAACATATTTGGAGGATTTGTTGGAGCATGTGCAGTATGTACTGTAATATGGATCAAATTTTGGGTGTGGTTAGAGGGTGGAAAAAGAGGTCATCATGGGTCCAATTTTTTTAGATTTGACCTGAAATAGACCAATTTGTATTTTCAAAAAGACTCAATCAAGGGCCTGATTCCAGTCTTACTCAATAGTAATAGGCTGGATGCTAATGCATCTTTTTAACATGTCACACCAGGAAAAACACAAATGTCATCCATTTTCATTAACCAGTTCTAGGGCCTTTCTGTTGTGCATGATGGTTCACTGAACCTTAGTGCCTTAGTGGGACTCTTAATGGAATGGGGCTATCATTAATGTTAGTGTTTCCATCTATGCTTTTTATGTTAAGTCAAAATGTCTGCTGAAAAAAAATTCCATTAGACTCTTTCCAAAATCTGGTTGACCTGAGTGCACCCATAATAGATAAAGAACACCAACACAGGTAGCTGAGGCTATTCAAAGGCTGGTACATCTGTTTCTGGGAAGAAGGTTTCTGTTAAAAGAGTTAATACCGTAATGACAAATATCTACATGACAAAACAATAAAAATAATCAATAAAACAAGGCTCATAATTACCAGTGAAATCATCTCAATCTGTTGTGCTCATTAACTTCTGATTGGCTATTACATTTCTGCTTAGCTTTATGGCTTAATGGTTATGAGTAGACATCTGTAATACTCCAGAAAACAATGAAGATGTGCAAATTAGACAGTTGATCTTTTGTGCATTGTTAATTTTGTTCAAGTATAAAATTACTCTCTTTTGCACAGCTCATAGGATTTTTCATAGTGAAGAGTACTGGCAGACGTTAAGCAATCAGTGAATGAAGACAAAAGCATCATTGTTTTTCCAGTTTCTATAATCTTTGATCCTATATTTCTTGTAGAGGGGAGTTCGATGTCTAAGGAATATGGAGATATAAACTACTGTTCCCTGTAGACTCACCTCTTCACACTATGTCTCTGCTTCATTAATCTTACTTTGTCTATGCACTTATATTTAATTCAGTCTAGTCAATATAAAAATGATCAATCAGGGATAATGTGCTGCATTGTGACATTAAGCATTGCCAGACGTCTGTAATTCATTCTAACATAAGGAGACGCCCAGCAGGGCTTTCTCTGCTTGATAGCTCCCTCCTTCTTTTCCTGCCCATCTGTTTTCATGGATAAATCCTCCCCTGCCAAGCTCCGTCACCATGAGGAATTCATAAAGAGCTGACCCACACATATGGCCACTTCATTCAATAGCCATCATAACTGAGTTGAGCATGAATAAATGGTGGATCTTTGCTTGCTGCATCAAGCTGAATTGATTAGGTCTCATGTGATGACCGCACTTGCTTCTTGGACAAGAGGATGCTTCTTTGACCTTGGTTCTTCTTACTAACATGCTGTTTTTCAAGAGGTGGATTTGAGTTCAGGGTAAAGGGTAATTATTTGAAATACAGCATCTTAAAGATTTATCATTTAATGTCAGGTTGTATTTGTATTTGTCCTTATAGATTGGATTGTAACTCAGCTGATGTCTGGTGCCTTCAGTTCTACAACACAAGACAACGGTTAATGTAAATTTCACCATGAAGCTGATTTCGTTTTATGAATCACAAGGAGGAATTTGATAAGAACATGTAGTTGCTTCATCGACCATAAAAAAACCATACTGTAGCATTTTGAATTTTGCATCAACTCATCTTTTCTTACAGAGGAAACTTACATTTTTTTGACTGACCTTTTAGTGAAAGCTTCTTGCAAAAAGTTGGTAAAAATCAATTCTATGTCATGTGTGGAAAAAACCCAGAAGTTAAACCTTGCATTTTTCAGTATTGGGATTCATTCAGCATTGCACTTTTAAATCCCTGCGTTGTCTCAATCCCTGTCTCTGGTGCAAAAAGATATGTTTTACACCTTTTGGTTCTCTGATAAGCTCCCAACTTTTCAAGGTGGGTACAGACCTTCCATGCTTATGGAAACTATAAGTTTGTGGCTAAAGGACAATCTTTGAATTTCTTTAAAATTGAGAACCCTTCTTAGATAATATCAGACAATTGCAGGGGGCAAACTTTAAAAGATGGTTTTACGATTTAATATCGACTGAGCTTCTTTTTTAAAAAAAAAACATGAGTAAAGTCCTGCATTTTTTTCACTATTCTTTTTGTTCTTGTATCTATTCACAGAACCTCCATGATGCACTATACTTGTTTTTGCAACCTTGCATGCCATTTACTCCTGCACTTAGTAAACAGGAAAGAAAATTTTCCACACACATCTAGCCACTGCTTTAATGAGGCCTGATGCGGGTGGTGTAATTAAAAGTTTTAAATCTTCAAAGGCAACAACTGCTTAACAACAATATCAGTAACACTGCACTGAGTTTACTGAAAGGTTGAAAGAATGATGCATCTTGTTACTGAAGCCTGTGTATGTGGGGTAGGACATGTTTACATGTTGTATTATTAATATTATTGTTTACCTCAGCACAAATCTGTTTGTTTTGTTACATCTACTATATCTCTAGAATCCTAACATATCTGCACTCACTGTCATCATCTCAGTTCACTGCCTCCTCCACTCGGACACTGATTACCTGGTCATCTTAGGCTCCTATTACAGTCACTAAACCAGTGACCAGATAGGTGCACATCAAATTAGATGTGAAGAATTCCTTTCACACTAAGAATGCTGCCACAGCGGGAAAGAGTCAGAATTGACCTGTCACAGCAGCTCAATAACATTGCCTAGTGTCTTTCCTCTACTTCCTCCCGCAGCCTGACAAGGAACAGGAATGCAAGCCCCTCTCTTCCACCCACCCTCAATCCCTTATAGTCGTGTCAGTTGCTCTGTCTTCTGTCATTGCTACCAAAAGTATGCATGAGTCTATATAGGAAATTCTTTTAGTGATTAAGAGAACAATGTCTGAGACTCAGATGTCATTGTGTGAATGTGTGCCTCTCTGCCATGTCTGCTCATCTGTTCCTCACTGCCATATAATCTGTCAGGTCTGTGTGCCACAAGTCAACTATACTTAGGTTTTGGATGCAACAGAGGGTGTTAGACTGTGAGTGATTGATCTTTCCTTAATATGACAGCCATTATGTTTAGTCTGACAGTGCAGTATTAAAGGGTTACAACAGTTATAACAGCTACTGAAACAGCAGGGTTTTGTCACTTATTTCATTTCGTCTCATGTCTTCTCCCTTCCCATTGACACTGATGGAGCAATGCACATGAGGTGTTGCAGGTTTTACATTGGCAGTCACCATGGTATGGGATAAATAGAAAAAAAACAATCATCACAGCTTTTCTTGTCTCTTCTTCCATTTGACACATTGAATACCTCATACAGAAGTAGTTACACAGACATACCAATGACTAAGCGTATTTTACACGGGAGTCAACCAGAACCTTATTGCTGTGCTTGCTGAGCTCTCTACTTCTCTAAGAGGGGAATGCACTGTAGAAAAATGAAGCTTTGCATTGAAATACTCGAAAGAGACTACTTTGTAAGTACAGTTTTAAGCAACTTCCAACATACTTTAAAAGCTGAGATACTTTTCCTGTAAAGGAAATTAGCATAAATACTGAAGAGACCTAACTCCAACTGGTGGTGTTGTTGTAGCCATCCCTTTTCCTTTCACTCTCAGCAACTTTAAGAAAAAACGGCACTGTGATGAGGCCCAACCAAAGTATAAACTCATTCTGTTGGGAAAGCAATTAAACTGATTCTATGTGGTATTTCTAATTGTCAGTGTTTTTTTTTTTCTTGGGATAACAACCAGATTTGTTCTGTGACAAACTTGAGTTTTAGGGTAATGGTCTGTATTCTGTGATTTCCACACAGCCTTGGGAAGGTGCCACCTTGGCAATGCTACTATGTACATGTTTGATTAATCTACCTCTTAGGCTTTGTGTTCCAGCTGTCATGATGTTTAATGTGTTTTGTTATTGTACCTACAGTAACTCATTGAATTTAAAATTGATGAGGCTGTCCAGACGACGAAGACTGAGAAAGGGAGATGCAGAAGTACAGATTGGAGACTTTACATATGGTTCAGGAAGATACTGAGAAAAATGGAGCATCTCAGCAAACATAATGGTACATTACATTCTATTTATCAGTCATGCTAAAGAGAGATACATGATATTGCAATTGTTAAGATCTTTATTTACATTAGTGAATAACATTTCAGCAAGACTGAATCATTTACATTATTCTGCATGTGTGCAATTTATTCTGCTTCAAGGCACAGATGCAGCACCAGCTGCTTTGAGGACCTCTGAAGTCTTCAGATGAAATGGAAAGCATGGGAGAGAAGGAGGGAGTTTTGACAAAACAGGTGGCAGTAGGAGAGAACATAAAGCCAGGTGACTCTGGAGGAGGGGAGACAGAGATGAAAAGACGAGACTTCCTCAAGTATGTACAAACACAGAAACATTTCAGGTGTAAGAGCAGATGCAAAATAATTTGTAGTGAGCCATCTTTAATTAAGAAATGACAAGAGTTTGACATACGTCAAGAGGTTGTTTTACTGTTGCTATCACTGAGGCTATGGCTACAGTGTTACAGCCATTTGAGAGTAGTATTACACAAATTATGCAGTTGTGTGTGCAAATTAGACAGAACTCTCAAAGCTGTCTGATGATGTCTTTTTGACTTCTTAACACTGCTGAGTACAAGGATTCAAATTTGACCCGCTTTTGTGATATTAGAATCATTATACCAAATGTTGCACAGGTTTCTGCTTTTGAGTGCAGTGCTCTTTTAAAGAACACTTAGCTGCATTTTTCACAAGGTCAAGGAAGGATGAATTCAGAGTAATTGAGAATGATAATGATCACTAAGAGAGTTACTTGACATAATGCCTTATGGTGTAAAGCTACTGTGACACACAGACACCTCTGTTTTTGTAAGAGTCGTGATGGACATTTATATAAAAAATCACTTTATAAATTTGAAAGCTGACAAATTTCTTGTAATGTAAAAGAAAGACAATGTTTATTTTAGAATAATCGAGCAATGAAGTAGCAATTGTTTCTAGAGCAATTGCTCTAGAAATTTCTTTCCATAAGCTCAAGATGCTCCAATTTTACTTTCAAACTGTCCCTTGTTTCAAATAAAAGACACATCTGTCCACAGAGAATCTTTTTAACAATGTCATTAAGTCCTACAGTTCCCTCGCCTCTCTAAATAGCTGCTAGCTGGCTGCCTCTGGCTGGCAATAGCAACAGCAGGGACTCTAGAAATAATTGGGATGCCATTAAATTGCCCTCACCAGTTGCTGTTAATAAAGGCCTGTTCAACAAAATACCCCAAAGACATCTTCTATTGGATAATTTATACCTCTGCTCTCACATAAACAAGTTACCTTTAAATAAGTAATGGGGCCCTAATTAGCTTCAGAACATCATTCTTTTTAGCTAAAATGCTAGGTTTTTGGAAAAAGAATGACTGAGGAGTCATCAAAGTAAATTATTACAACACTATATAATTTAGCTGGTCTATCAGAGGAAAAATAAAAATCCTAAACTTGCTAATTTGTTCATCAGATTATTCTGATGTAATTGTTCACAAAAGGTGTGCTGTTTAAACAACTGAATTCCTCATATTCTAATTTTAGAGTTAGGAATGAAGGCATAATATGATGTGTCTTTACAAATTGATAAAACAAATGACAATGCAGAATAATTACATAACCCTGTGAACACTATGGGGAAAATCAGGATATGAAATAATCAGATGGATCAGGCTTCAATTATTAGAGTTCATGTAGTCATCTGCATCTACACCTCTCAACTTAAGAGACAATAAAAGCTTCAATTTTTTTCTGCCAGGTGAAATGGCTGCTCATGTTCATCATTTGAGATTTCTTTGTTACTTGGTGCTCAATTTTATTAGACCCTCTGACACCTTGGGCTCCCCAATCACAGTTAAGNAATTTTTTTCTGCCAGTGGTGAAATGGCTGCTCATGTTCATCATTTGAGATTTCTTTGTTACTTGGTGCTCAATTTCATTAGACCCTCTGACACCTTGGGCTCCCCAATCACAGTTAAGTGGAAAATGGACAAATGCCAACCTAAAGATGAATTGTTGCCAGGAAGTGTTATCCCACCAGGACTGTGTAAACTGTAACATTTTTCATTCTGTAGCAGAATGATTAAAAACTCATTATCATTGAACTCACACCAGCTTGTTTTGAATGATTATCCAGATGGATTTTGAATGATTTTACAAATTACTGTTTTTTTTTCTGCTGGTACCTGCAGAAAAAAAGTTACCAGCAAAATTAATTTCCATAAACTCTCTGGCATCATGAACACACCCATGGACAATGAATGAATGGGGCAGATTAAAAAAGGTAGAATTACCTGGACAGCTGGGGGTTCAGTGATTTGCTCAAGGGCACTTTTAGTTGTGATATCAGACACCGAAGATCTCTGCTTATCAAGGGCATTTCTAAATGCATGGTAGTCACCTGAATAGCAGTAAGGATGGCTGCCAACAAACCTATCCCACTTAAATTCTGAAAAGGACATGCCTTGCTGGAAATAATTCTCCTCTGTAGTGAACTGCATGTGCTGCCCTAAAGACTTTGGATTGGTTCTGCAGTACAGGTTTTTTTTTTTTTTAATTCTCTAGCTATTTCCAGTTTTAACAACGAAACCTGGCAAACTGTCCTCAGTCTCTGGAGGTAATGTACACTATATAGAGACTGGCCTGTGAATCTATATTGGAAATAGAGGCTTAGTCTAAGCCTCGGGCTAAATAAACATGATTAATGTAGGTATTCTGCTATGTTGGTTAGAAGTACATTATATTGTAGTTG
>JANJYP010030903.1:0-10862 GCA_024605115.1 Rastrelliger brachysoma
CCTCACCCCTCTCCTCTCCTCTCGTGGGGTTAATGCGGTTTTTCAATTCAAATTCAAACTCAAGCAGTTTTCGAGTGTCACGTTATTTTTCCAGCAAACTGATGATTTGGTTGCACTGGCTCCTCTGTGAAATGCAGCCTTGACCTCCAATCACTGCAAGTTGCCTGGATCGAATGTTTTCCGCATAAAAAACGTCACTTACTGAGATGTGATTCTTTAAAATACCTGGAGAAAAAAGAAAAAGAGAAGGTTTCTTGGTCTGATAAAATTGTTTTTATATAACTATGTTTTGAAATGCCACAGACATTTGGTGTTGAATGAGGCTCTGGAAGAGGTTGAATGCAGCACCTGAAAATTGATCTCTGCTTGGACAACTGCAAACAAAAAAAGGACCATCAGCGGACAATGAGGCGTGAACGGCTTACTAATGACCTGCCATCACTGCGTCGCTGTCACACATTACAATAGGAATGGGAACTGAGCGCTGAGGAACTCTGGGCCTTTTATGAGGAAACTATATGGTTCCACTTGGCAACCTTATTATTATGAAAGTTCAATCTGGAAATGGAAAATCATCTCTCTCTCTCCCTCTTCCCTCTTCAGCAACGTTGCATCACTCGCAGTCTGTAAAGGTTCTATTATTGTCTGTAGCAAAGCCGGTGCTTCACGAGGATAAAAAGACGTCACCTTTGGAAGTGAGGGAATGATTCTGAGTGTCAATTATATTAAACCAATGTAAAAAAAAATTAAAAATCTAAATTACAAGCGTTGTGGATTGAATATTTTAACGAAACTAAAACTAATTTTAAAGATTTGGCATTATTGCTGGATTCATTTTCTCATGAGTGCCTATTAATTATCTACTGGCCTCAGCACTAGTTATGTGTATGTAGTACTGTGCAGCTTATGATTTTCAAATAACAAATGAACAAATAAGATGATGATTTATAAGGACTAGATTTACTTTATTTACTAGACCAATTATGTGCACTGATACGTAGGTCTAAATTCCTCATGGTGGCAACACAATTAAGTAAGCTGAATGCTTTGTTGACAGTCAACATGACACCTAGACCCCAAATGCATCACACTCTCATGGGCATATCTCCTTTCTCTATGTCTTTCTTTCTTTTTGTCTTGGTTTGACTACTATGAGCAGTGCAAAGTGTGTGTGTGTGTTTCTGTATGTGTGTGTGTGTGCATGTGTTTCTAGAGATCGCTGTTAGCACTGTTAGCAGGGGTCGAGACCTTCCATAGACACTATCTTTATGACATTCACCTCTCTCCTGTGCTTTCTCTCTCCCTCTTGCGCTCTTCTCTGTATCTCTCCATCGTTAATCTCTATTACTATTCAAATGCTGACATTTAAAGCAACTTCACATGCTGACTGACTGACTGGAAGATAAGGCAGGAGACGAGAAAGGGGTAGCATGGTGGTGGTAATGGTGGTGGGGGGTGGCTGGGAGAGGGAGAGAGACGGAAGGGAGAGTTTGTCTTTCGCAGAGAAAATTGGGAAATCCTCCTCACCTCTCCTTTACCTCCCTCACCCTTCACACCCCCCACCCCTTCCCACCTACCACCCCCCTCCCCCATCTGTGAATGAGTTCACCCATAAACCCCAGAGGGAGTCGGATTTCACTCGTTCTCAGGAAAGCTGAACTGTTCCCTCCTTCTTTTTTGTGTGTGTATGTGTGTGTTTGTTCACCCATTTACCTCTCCCCTCAACCACATCTCTGTTTACTGTCTCCCTGTCCGCCCCTTTCTTTCTGTCTCTGTCAGTGTGTGATAAAATACAGTTTGGAACAAGAGATGCCCATTTAACAATTCTCTATAAAATATACTGCTTTGTGAACACTGACACACTTCAGCTTTTTTTTTTTTTTTTTTTTTTTTTATTAGTCAAACATGACGAGTAAAGTTTTGCTTCTATAGAAACTTGAACTAAAAACAGATTCTAAAAAAAAAAAAAAGTTTTATGGTATGAAGCAGAGACTCGAGATAACTTTTAACATTGGAAGCTTATAATGTCACTGAAAGAGTGACCCATAAACCACTGCCGCGATCAGATCTCACGTCAAGTGTGTGTCACTCACAATGAGTCAGGGGGGAGTAATTATTAAGCCCTTAGACGGCGGCTCGGCTGGGCTCAGAACTGAGAGCGCAGCTGGTATTTTCTTTTAAAGTATAATCCCCAAACAACAAGTCTCAACTGGCTGCTTTTCTCCACCCATCGCCGCACACTTGACCTCAAAAATGCTGACTGGCTGACTCACCATAGGCTCTGGGTCTGTGTAAACTTTAACCATAATATGACTCAAAGTGGGAAAAATCCAGGAAGCAATTATTATTTTTTTATTTCAAATGTATTTGCCAGGCATTAAAACATGGTGTGAAAAATCTGTTAGAAATAATATCACTTCCAGGTTTTACTGTACAGCTCGATGACGCTTCTTCAGAGTCGCACAATGAGAAAAGGGCTGGATGGACAAGTCCCACTGAGTGGTACAAAGGAAGCCCGGACTGTAAAGGGATCAATAGTGGACAGAATGGGGTCAGAATGATTGCTAGCAGTAGGTGGGCAGCGTTTGGGGTGGAGCGGCAATCCCCTCTACCTGTATGTACCCGTACGCCACCGGAGCCAGTAGAACTACCCTAACATTTATCTAGCTTCTTTACACTGTGACGCTAAAGCATTCATCATGTTCCCTGATAGCTAACTGATAAATTGCCAGGAGAATACGATCAAATAATGCTTTATCCATTGTAGAGGATTTGAATGGGCCAATCACAAAGCAAACGGGCTGCAGTCGGTTTCTGCGCCAATCGGGGCACAGCTGAGGTTTTGGACTGGAAAGCAGGTCTGGTGTGGATGAGATAAGAGCAGAACAAACACACATTAAACAGCAACCCCCACAGATAGGCACGTACACACTCTCACACAGACACACACAAGGTAAGTAAGGCCAGATGGAGAAGGAAGGAGGAACATTTTTTTTTTTTTGGAAAAACAAAAGGCAAAGGAGAGGGAGGAGAGAGGGTGAAGAGGCAGAAAAGTGGAAAAATGAGGAGAAGAAGAAAGAGAAGAGTGTCAAGTTCAGGAGAAAAAAAAAATCCCACCCAAGAGCTAAAGGCAGGTTAAATCTGAAGCAGCTAGCTTAGCAAGTCAGCACAGAGGCTGGTGACACACTGAACTGCCTGGCTGACTTCTCCAATTGTCCAGCAAGTTGGTTCAAAGGCTGGCTGACTGATTTACTGACTGACCGACTGGCGGCTCGGATTTAGTCTATCCTGTGTTTGTGCAGCAGAAGCATTTCTGTTGTTCGGCCTGTCGAACAAAAAGCAGTTCTCCACACAGACACACACAAAGAACAACCTGAAACAGCACTAATACTGGAGAGACCGACAGAGATGGAGAGAGAGAGAGAGAGAGTGAGAGAGAGAGAGAGACACAGAGAGAGAGAGAGAGAGAGAGAGAGAGAGAGACAAACAAATACACACATGAAAAAAACAAACAAACAAACAAACAAAACATCTAACTTCAAAGAAGAAAAAAAGTGCCTAAAATAACAATTGGAGAATGTTTCTGGGACTTCTAAAACCAATAAAAATCAAATATGAAAAAAAATGCCAAATAGAAAAAATAATGTGTCAAAGAAGCTCTTTTATCTGCGGTTGTGACACAGTTCTGTCGAACAACAAAAGATACCTAACGATAGCATTTACCGTCCTGGAGGAAATTTACTTTTCATTGGCAACACAGAAACAGAGCGCATTACACAGCAGTGGAAACCATAGAGACCCAAACAAAGGCAATAACGTACAAGTGGGAATACCATGCAAGCAGGCCAGACAACTAGCAAAAAGCGCCGAATTGTGAAGCTGTCTGCGGAGCTAAACATACATTACACATTTGTGTAACGCTGTTGGGATGGTTGTCGTGCAGAGGGTAAAAGCTGGGATGTCTGCAATGATAACAGGTATAAATAAAGAGCAGCTGAGTGTTTCAAGTGCCAAGACCCTGTGTATAAATGTATAACAGCATACAACAATATTTATAGCTCATTTACGGCTGTGGATAGTCTGTTTACTTCTGAAGGAAGGTGTATATGAAAAGGGAAGAGTGTTCCATTCAACTTGAGTCTTACTTTCATAGTTTCAGCCATCAATACTATAGAGAATAACAACACTGCCGCTGACATCTAGGAGCATGGCTAACATGGACATTGCTTAAAAAAAAAAAAAAAGATGCTTGGCAGGGCAGAAAACAAGTTTTTTGGTTTTTTTTCCAGGTTATTTAGAAAAAGAAAGCATGAAATTATTACCAAAGATTTTGTGGTCTACCTTAACGAGATCATACTTATTGTAACGTAGCGTGCCTGCAGTCTTCCTGTGTACTGAGGTGTTATTATTACTGCCATTTAAAGTTCACTTATCTCCAAACAACATAGTTTAGATAAGTGATAAACAACCTTTATGATCACGAAGGCTTTTTTGCCTCTCTGGCACGACAGTGTTGTTCCTTTGCCATTTCAGTTTACTTAAGACAGTTTTTTTCCCCCTTGCCTGAGATGGCCTGTGATAAACTGTGAACCCGTTTTTCCGATGCAACTACACTGTGGTTGCCATGGGGTACATTTGGATGCTCATGGATTGGTTGCAAGGGGTTATTTTTGATTAGTTAAATGTATCCAAATTAACAACAAAGGAAATGATCTAACATTGCCAACTGTAGTTTAGATGTTGCTTTGTAGTAGGACTGACCGACACCAGCATGGGTCAGTCTCTTCTCTTAAATCAAGCCCAGTCTTGCATTGAACTGACACTGCACTTGTGATAGTTGTGCACACTTAACATCTACTTGAATTCAGTCTGACCTGCATATACAGCAGGTAATATAATCTGGATAAACTCTTGGCTTACTTAGTGTGTTTTGTGCCCCGCCTCACTTTATTATAGTGATATCTGTGTTCCAAGATCTCAGCACAGTTGTAATAAACAACAATTTTCATTTAATCGTAAATGATATGAATGTAATCATAAGAGCTACTCTTTGACACACAAAGGAAGAGAAACCACAGGCATGTCAGCACTACTACTTTCTCTTCTGTTTCTTTCCCCCTCCCTCTGTCATAAACACAAACAGTCAGACGCACTAGCCTGGAGCCTGAGGAGAACACATACCGCAAAGTGTGCATGAATATGAGTGTGTACTTTGTCACCTTCAGCTGTAAAATGTGGTCAAACGTCACTTGCGGGCTAAAGAGAAAAAAAAAACAAGAGAGACGCCAGACGGAGAGAAAGAGACAGTGATGGAGAGGTTGAGAGAGTGAGAAAGAGTGAGAGACAGAGAGAGAGAGAGAGAGAGAGAGAGAGAGAGAGAGAGAGAGAGNGAGAGTGAGACAGAGAGAGACAAAGAGAGAGTGAGACAGAGAGAGAGAGAGAGAAGGGCAGAATAAGTGCTACAGAGAGCCCTCCAGGTTCACAGTGTGTGTGTGTGTGTGTGTGTGTGTGTGTGTGTGTGTGTGTGTGTGTGTGTGTGTGTGTGTGTGTGTGTGTGTGTGTGGTAAATGAGTTTTGGGAGTTGTCGTCTCTTTACGATAGCTGTAACTGGCCTGAGGACAGCTGTTATTACACTTTACCACAGGGAAATACTGTATGTGTGTGCACGAGTGTGTGAGCGAGTGAACGAGTGAGTGAGTGGGTGAGTGTGTAGTCTTCAGTAAAGGGAATGGGGAAACATTATGGTCATGTACTTGTGTAAGTTTAATGATAAGTATAATTAAAGATGTGTTGGATGGGCCTCATTTGGACAATGCTCTGTTTTAGCATTATATTAATTCACCTTGATACAATTATTCTGTACAAACTCTTCCTGTGTGCAGAGGTGTGTGTGTGTGTGTGTGTGTGTGTGTGTGTGTGTGTGTGTGTGTGTGTGTGTGTGTGTGTGTGTGTGTGTGTGTGTGTGTGTGTGTGTCTTGAAGGTGAGGAGTGGTTTATGGGAGCAAGTGGCCAGTAATCTACAGGGGAGTGGTCTTTTAATAGATAGACAAAGCTCTGAACAGAAAATGAGACAAACCGGTTTCTGACTCACATTCAGGTTACAGACCACTCCCTAAGGCTTGCACAAACACTCACACACACACACACACACACACACCCAATTAAAGACCAGACAGCATTGTTAAATGTGTCCCTTCTCCTTGTTTCTTTATCTCTGTCTGCACTTATTGAGGTCAGTGGACAAATATATGAGCTGGCTTGAGGCTTCATGGTCAGACAAATGACTTGAAAGTTGCTGGTTTGAATCCCTTTATGCACATGCACAAACATGCACATACACAGTGTACTAGAAACCAGTGGTGTGTCTTTCAGTGGTTGAGTACATAGCACTTGTCACTGGTGTTGAGTGAACACTGTAGACTCTGGGTCACTGAAACCCTGTCAGCCTTTCTTTAGGAGAAAGCTCAGAGGCATCAGATGTCAGGAGAGAGGCTTGTCTATCTTTTGGCTGCCAAAAAAAGGAAAAACTCACTGGTCACTCTTTCAAAGCTCAGAATCTAAAGTAAAATGAAAAATCAATTATCATACCTATTACACAAAGACCTAACACAAACTTGTCACGCAGCAACTGAAGTGCAAAGCTGTGTGTAATGCTCAAACTTTCTGAGTTTGTCTCAGCTGATTAAAATGAACATTATCACATTCTTAGTTCTAGTACAGAAAAGGTAGCGCTGGCGGTTGATCAGTGAACTTTTGGTAGCTTCCAAGTTCCAGTAACTTAAACATGAGTTCATTTTTTTATAATTAAGCCAGTGTGCCTCCTTTACCTATAATGTTACTGTTACTCCTTCCTGGTGTGTTCACCTTGAAAATGATTATAATATTAGATAGTAGATGTTACCAGTTTGTAGATTTAGCTGTGTCTAGTCTGTGTTGTTCCGTTATCACCATTACTTTTAATCCAACTAACCGCAAACACTCTCTCCTATAAGCAGAAGATAATCCTGACCTTGACATGACAAAGCCTGAACACTGACATCATCATTGCATGACTGAGTCTCTGCCAGATTTCTGTTAGCACTGCTCTAAAATTTCAGAAATACAATACTTAGGAATTGGAAAGAACACTTCAGAACACTTCAGAAATACATTATGTGGGATCTACCTGGCCTTGACAACATGTAACCTATGAAACTTTTAAAATTTCTCACCATTAACAAACTGTGAATTTAAAAAAAAAATAAAAAAGGTGTCACAGATTGTGATTGCAGGGCTATTTAAATACAATGAAGTTTAAAGAAATGCCCGTATAAAGAAAATATTTCCTGAAGGATGGAACCATGTAGCTGACCCTGAAATGTCCATTTCATGGGGAGTGTCTGTGCACATTCTGAAGGGCTGTGGCCTATTGCCCCGGGGCTTCAGACCCTGTTTTATCAAGCATGGACTCACACTAAGATGGACCCTTTAATGTCAGCGTCATGGGAGGAAAAATAGAGGAGGGCATCACTGAAGCATATACACACCCATCCCATGACCTAAGACCTAGACACGAACGCTGCGCAGACTACACAAAGCCAGTATTACAAGTCAGCTCACAATGTACTCTTCATAACAGCATCACTCCATAACATTTTATGTATGCAGCACAGGGAGCCTATGGTGCTCTTACAAAGAGTCCTGTTGCTGGATGTGAGATGCCTACATTCCTGTCCTGTTTTTGTCCCGGCTGAATTTAACGGAGGAATGAAACTCTGCGGAAACATTTTCTCCATTAAATGTGCTCTTTAAACAGAAGAGCAGTGATTTAACGTGATACTTTATATTAACTCTTGTTGGGTGAATTTTTTGCTTTTTGTGTGAGCCCCGCTGGGAAGGTCAGAGAGATCAAGATCGGATTCAGAATGGCATTCCTGAAGCTGGTGAAGATTTTTGACACTCAAACAATAATAATACATGTCGCTGCACTGGGTCTCATGTTTCAGGTGCAGGTATATTTTTATCATACTGCTAAAATGGCAGCAATACATAACCCTTTTGGGATTGATAATTGCCACTGACAACAGCGGCAATTTTTCAATTAGCGTGAGGTAAAGTTATCATACTCCAGAGTCATTACTTAACCCCTCTCTCTCTCTCTTTCTCTCTCACATGCTTCATCAAATTAACATATTCATTCATAAACAGCACATCAATTACTGCAAATGAATATAATTTCATGACTTAACTACATTTATTTATTATTGTGCTGCAAAGGAAGGCATAGAACGGTCAAATAAACACATGAACTTCATCCATCAAAGTGTGACAGCTCAGTGATTGGTAACTTCACTGTCTGTGTCTCTAGCTGATGCTTTGTGTTTACTGCATCACCTTTCACAAGACATAAAAAAACAGCTTTGCCTTACATCAGTGTAGGGAGTGGTTGGGGGTATGTTGTGTGAGATATCAGTGAAAAAAAATGAAACAGGATCCAGGAAGTCCAGTTAAGAGGTGCAGATTAAAGCTTATCAGACGTTAAACTATCACACAGACAGGATTTTACATCCCTGGAAACTTATCATGCTGGCAACTGTTTTACCTTTTGTCAAAATGATCTTGATGTGCAGGAGGAAAATGGTTTTCACAATACAAAGTAAACCCCCAGGAATGTGCGCTTGCATATATCCACCTTTCCTGATGACATCACATTGCAACACAAGTTAAGTGAGGGTTAAACATTTTTATCCTGCATTGTTTTGACAGAATGAACACAGCCCAACAGTCACGCATATGCTGCTAATTAATGGTGGCTATGAACAACAAATATTGAACCTGCTTGTTGGTGTGTGCTCACAGGGAATATGATGCAACTTTGCATTATTTGGTGCTCAATCATGAGTCTGGTCATCTATTCTTGCCTCCAATAGCTTGATGTTATGTTTTTTGTTTTTTTTTTAAATGTGTGCATGTGCTTGAGAAATATTTTCAGTTTACTGGCAGTGTCATTTCCTCACTGATTAGGTTGCTGAGAAACAAACAGGTGAGAAAAAGGCATCACTTGAAAGCTTGATAAGGAGAAGCATTTTTGTATGTTTTGTATTTTTTCTATAATATATGAATACAATGAAAAATATCTGCTGTATTTGGAATAAAGTAGCTGCCTATGTCCCCTGTGTGAATGTTGCCCTGCACAACTTTCCCACACCACTGACCTTCATATTCTTGTCTGTCACACATGCGAGCTCTCCTCATATACATGCACACACATTTACAGGCTCTCGCTCCCTTTGTGGCACGTACGCCACAGTGTGTGCCAAGTAATTAACGCTGTTTGTGTTTGTTCTGTGAACAATTTGGAACCTTGATAATGGAAAACAAGTACAGACTGGCTGTGTTTTCATTTAACCTATCTATCTATCCATGTCTATCTTTCCATCCATCCCTCGTACCACTAAAAAAAGCAACTCACAAACACGTAAACATACACACACTGTATCTTTTTGCTTCTCCTCCTCCCTCGGCATTAGTACCATCGTTCACAGCAGCTAGGCAGAAAATGCTGGTTCCTCTCTGGTTTGTTGCACAAGGAAACCATTGGTTGTTATACAACAACCCAACAATCACTGCTCTGTTTGGTTGTTAACTTGTGGCAGGGCCGAACACACACACACACACACACACACACACACACATGCACGAACAAACCCGGTCACTCTCCCTTTCTCTGAAGCGCACACTCAGGCAAATCCAGAGCACAGTCTTTTTCTTGCTCACGTTAATGTAAGTAATCAAAGTGGACAAGGGGCTTTGTAATGCTGAGAGAGCGCGAGAGAGAGAGAGGCTAAGAGACAGAGCGAGACAGAGAGAGAGAAAGGGAGGGAGAGAGTGAGGGATCATCTCCTTTAACTGTCCAGTCCTCTCTGCCTCCTGTCCTGCAGGCGAAAGGGGGAAGGGAGAGAGGGATGAGAGAAGGAAATGGGGAAACTGATAGTGACACTGGCAGGAGGAGAGACAGAGACAGACAGAGAGAGAAAGAGAGAGAGAGAGAGAAAGAGAGAGAGAGAGAGAGAGAGAGAGAGAGAGAGAGAGAGAGAGAGAGAGAGAGAGAGAGAGAGAGAGAGAAATTTAGACATGATGAAAGAGAAGATCAAACCAGCATCCCTACTTTGCCAACATTAACGGCCCATTCTGTCCTCAAACTGGGATTTTGCGATCACAACATTTTTTTGTTTCCTTTGTGAATAAACAAATCCCCTGGCGACGCACAATGTGGACCATTTTACTAAACATTTATTCCATAAAACCCCTGAGATGGTGTGTAATTTTCTCAAATCACTGCTCAATATTACACGAAAAAACCCATCAGCAAGCAGGTCCATCCTTTGATTTACGATGGATCCGCATCCATCAGTAAAACATACAGGAGCCGCTGTAAAAACTTCTGCCATGATAACAGATGCAATTTGGGGAAACATACAAACACACATTCATAGAATAATTGGACTGTGCAGTGTTCCTGGCAGGTGAGCTGGACTGATCTGGCTGCTAGGGTTTGGACAGCACCTCTTACCATGGCTGCTGCTTCAAAAGAAAAAGATGCAACCAGGAAATGTATATGGTTGGCTATGTGTGTGTATTTGTGTGTTATTATGCCATGCCCACAGGAGTAAAAAGTCTCTACAATCGGGTTAAAAAATGTGCATGTGTGTTTTTATATGCCTCTTAGAATGTGTGTTTCTATTTGTGTGTGTGTGTGTGTGTGTGTGTGTGTGTGTGTGTGTGTGATGTTAAGCCAGGGGCGTTGTATAAAATCCACTCAAACAAACAACTTGAGGAGTAAAAAAACAGCTTCCTTGGACCGAAAATGTAGCCATGGGTGA